>CM050167.1:331721211-331931211 GCA_027410445.1 Discoglossus pictus
TATCTAGTTCCACCTATTTAGTGTTCATAGGGTACCTGGATTGTGATGGTTTATTGCGTCATAGTGACATCATAAATCATTCTGAGCTATAAATACCAGACCCAGCCTATAAGAGGAATCATTCACTGATCAGCTTTGATTGGGGAAGCGCAGCAGTAGGTTTATGGTAGTGCAAATAACTAGATAATTGTGAGAGTAGTTTATAAGGAATGCAAGCTATAAGCCTGTGGTTTTAATTTAATCTTGGGATTTTGTATTTAATTGTTTAAAATATGCATCTATTTTTATTCATGTACATGTACAGGTATGACATTGGAGACAACTGGGACTAGTGTTTAAGTTGATACTTTCACCCTATAAAACATTATCTTTAGGAGCATTAAAAGCTATCTATACATTGCACTAGTCATTTTTGAGCCAAAGTAAATCATTCCTGGGATATTCACCATCACTAGTGCTGTTCCTTTATGCTAATGTGGAGCTCATAGTGGTAATTTGCTGCTCAGAGTGCTTTATAAGGGCGGAGATGGTATCCAACAACATGATAACAATGGAACCCATGTTTTTTCCACCACAGAGAGAGACAAGCAGACTGCATCCTAAATAGCACATCAAGGCAGCTAATTAGTATTTGGAAGCCCTTTCTTTGCATAACAGTGCAGTGCAAACAATAGTAGACATCACAGGAATTATTCACTTTAGAAACAATGTCAAGCCAGTTTTTTTCATGCTCTTTAAAAACACAACCTTTTTTTGAGGGTTACAGGGTCCCTTAACTGTGAATCCCATAAGATTCATGAACCAACTGGACCTGGAGTCAATATGAAAATCTCAAGATGTAAATAAAGGTAAGTTTCAACTGACATGATAAATACAGAAACAGTGATGTCACTAGTTAGCATACGCTCTCAGCATTTGTATAGTTGCAAGTGTGCCCAGAATAATGCCATTGGTGTCATGCTTCTGGGGTGATGACCTTTGGAAGAAAGACCTACAGCAGTGTGTTGATTTATGTTGAAGTGCCATCATGTATTTAAACTGAGGGAAGACTGAGGAGCTAAGTCAACATCTGTAGGACACTGTGATGCCAGACATTGATTATAACATTTTTCTGCCATTATAAAGGGCAATGTTCAAGTAATATCTGGCAAAGCTGTTTTAACCACGTGTAGATGTATAGACATATTTGTTAACAAAAAAAAACTATTTTTTGATTTTTCAGGGCTTTTCAAGAGCTTGGGAAGACTGTGGCATCAAAGAAAGTGATTGCGGATAGATGATGCAGGCTGTGGTAGCTTCCTCCCTACTAGACACCAGGGAATGAATAACTTAAGTGAAGTCAATGTTTTTTTGTTTTTTTTTAATCTACTGATACACAGTGCCTTTTGTACCTCTAGTAGCTCAGCTTCTGCTACATGAGCTTCCTAAAGTTATCTTTGCAGATCTTGAAATTAATGCAAGAGTAAAAAGGAGATATGATTTACTACAGTAGGCACAGCTTGCTCCTCTCCTAAATAAACAGTAAAAATAGGAAAATAAAATCTTCATGGTTTCCCATTTGTTTGCCAGCCTATACTACTGGATGGATGGTATATACAACATTTACATTGGCAGACATCAAAAAAGGTTAATAAGGCCATAGACTAAGGTACAAGGACATCAAAGGGAAGAAGTCAAGTATCCTTCCCAAAATAATATCATATCTCTATTTCCAGTCCCTCCCTCACTATTTCCAGAAATAACACAATTTAACTCTCTCAATAACCTGCGGTGTAAAATTGCCTTGCATATTAAGCTTATGCCAACCTCTTCAGCGTCTGTTTTGTGGAACATCTCCTAGACCTGACATCTATATCTGTGTCTTTATCCCATATATATGCAGCTTTATCACTTTCTCTGTAATATTTCTTTGAGATGGGAATAAGTGCTCCGTAGTAATGTATGCAAACAACTACACAAGGATCCAATAATGTAAATCTTGACTTCTATTTATATCTAACCAGTAACAAAAATAAGTAAACAAACAAAAACTTACAATATTTAAATGATTTTCTATCTGATAAGGCAGTGTTTCTGTGCTAAATGTATATAAAATCAAAATGCACGTTACATTGCCGTTCTGGTGGCATAGAACTGTGTTTAATCAAAATAGACAAAATATTATCTATTCATACTCTACATTTACTTTCAGTAAAAACTAAATATTTTTCTCTTTTTGCAGTTGAAATTAAGGTTTTTGTGCAACAATTCTATGTAGAAGATTTTGCTTTATTGCAAAAGTTTCTTATGCTATTGATTTAATGGTATTTCACTGTAAGCACTTGTTCTGATATATTGTAATTAATTTGGAATGTTTGTAATACTTAGCAATTTTTTTTAGAGGAAAAAGATTGAACTTTCTCCATATTTAGGCTAAGGAACTATAAGAATATAATGGAATGCGCTCTAAGGCGGTAAAGCACATATCAGTTGTTCTAAGGATTCCATTCGAGTCAATTCAAGGTTTTAGTCAACAGCAGAATATTGGGTTATCCCCTATTATCCCCTATGACCTAAAACTTCAAAGCTGGATGTCAAACAGTGGCCAGGATTCCTCAAGCACAGGTAATGAAAATAGATACCGTAACCAAAAATGTGCATTGAAAAAAAGAATATGGTGAATTAAAAAGTGCTTCAACTTCAAAAGTCTATATATTATAGACCTCAAGGGTCTCCATGTGATTTACTAACTAGCTAGTATTATAAATAGGTCCTCAATGAGGTGTGGTAATGCTAGATGTAGCATTATGTATTCACTCCCTATCCACCAATTTATACAACTCTGTCATCGCATGCGCCATATACTGGTTGGCAAAGATGCAATTACTGGCAATACCTCAATAATGACATATCATAACAAAAAAAACTGGTGAAATTATATCATGCCTGTGTACTGTCATCAGAACAACATATGAAAACCTAAAGAAAATACACTGTCCTAACCTTCTACCCCTATGAGCCCAGGTATCCCCAGCCCCCACCATTCCCACCCCCCTTGTGCATTGGGTCGTGGGTTCCATTATCCCCATAAACTCACTTGGCACCTAACATTAACACCATTATCTTGGGAGATCCCTATGGATCTCATGGTAATCTAATCTATAACCATGGGCTCCCAATGACCTAACATGAACATCTGCCATGTGACACCCCTTAGACTCCCATGTTAATCTAATCTATAACATTAACCCATTACTATGGGGTTCCTATGGGCTCTGATGGTAATCTAATCTACATGGTCCAGTCACATTATTATGACCACCAGCTTAATATCCTGATTAACCACTGTATGCAGCACAGACAGCAGCTAGACTGCATGGTAGTGAGTCAATATGTTTCTGGAAGGTTGGCAAGGGTGTCCAGAGCCTTGCAGACAACAGTGCATCCCACAGCTGCTGAAGAATACGCGGTGGAGGATCCATACTGCAAATAGGGGGATTGAGGTGGTCCTACAGGTGCTCAATGGGGTTCATGCCCAGGGAATTTGGAGGGATGATCCCATCCGCTCCAGGGAGGACAGTCAACGTGTATGGGTGTATTTGGTCTGCAACGATGAATAGATAACCCAATTGGTTAAGAGTGCTTTCCAGTGGTATGACAATGCCAAGGAAACATTCCAGACCCAGAGAATGCCAATAAAACATTCCCAAGACAATAACACTGTCGCCTACAGCTTGTGTTCTTCCAACAATGGTTGCAGAATGTTTGTTTTTGGAGGTTTCGCACTCCAACGTATGTCCAGTTGATGAAGCAGAAAATGTGACTCATCAGAGAAGGAAACCCTTTGCCAATCAGTACTGCCATGCAAATCGACGCCGTTTCTGACGATGAACCCTTGTCAGCATGGGTTCTGTGACCAGCCATTTGCTTCAGTGCCCCATACGCAACAGGATTCATTGTACTGTTGTTTTAGACACATGCCCGGTAGTCGCCTGGTTCGTTTGGATGCTGAGTTGCTCAACTGTAGCATGCCGTTTGGTTCTCACTCACCTTCGCAGCCCACATTCACCTCTGACATCAATGGAATGTGGTGCTCATCAGTTTCAACACCATTTATTTGCAATGATCCAGTCACCATACACTTTAATCACAGCAGCACACAAACAGTTCACAAACTGCACTATTTCAGAAATACTGCCATTCTTGGCCCGAAAGCTAATGACCATCTCCTTTTCAAAGTATGAAGATTTGTTTGCAGAATGCCTACATGTCACCTTATATAGCCACCAAGCCAGCTCACTACTTGTGCTGTATTTCATTGGCTACGCGTTGCTGATATCAAAAGTAGGCAGTGGTCAAAATTATGTGACTCGACCCTGTATATGGCACCAATGTATGTCTTACAGACTGCTATGGCACCAAACATTAGCCCATTACTATAGGGGTCCATATGGAGGTGCCATGGATATAGATTTGATTACAATGAGGTTCATAGTGACTCCCATGGTAAAGAGTTAATTTTAGATGCCGTGGGGTCCATAAGGACTCCTATGGTTATAATTAGAGGCCCCATGGTCCAAAAAATGTTACTCCCCGCGATTCTAATATTCAACATCAAAGGGTTTCAACCCTACAATAGCAGTTTATTTTATATTTATATCACATTATTTAACTTATATTCACATATTAATATACAAACATAAACTGCTACCTTTAACACCTATGTTAATAGCTGTATATTGGTAATTGGTAGGAAATAGGATGCCATGGAGGTCGAAAGGAACCCTGATGATAACGAGTTTGTTAAGTGCCATGTGGGTTCATAACCAACATGGTTATAAATTAGATTACCCTATAGCCCCTTATGGTACCAGTTTAGGGACAGCCATGGTTATAGAGCACCCATGGTCTAAAACATTTTACTGCCCACAATGCTGATATTTAGCATTGTGGATTTCAACCGTACGATAGCAGTATATTTTATATTTATATTGAATTATGTAACTAATATTAATTTGTTGATGTACAACATAGACTGCTAAATATCACATATAGCAGTTTATGTTGTATGTTAATAGCAGCTATTGGTAATATAATTTTATTTAAATATAACTTATACTGCTATCGTTTGGCTGAAACATGCAATGCTGAATATCATCATCGCTTTTGGGCCACATACAATTCCAAGCCCGTTACTCGATCGCAGATAGCCGCATGTCTGAGAGTGAGTTGCAGGCTCCCGTTGGTCTCCGTTTGTGAGGCTAAGCAATTGCTCAAGCTCGCAAGTTGCGGGCTTGCAGCGAAAACAGTAAACCATGCACTGTGTCGGAGCAGTTGAGGGCGGGAACATGATCAATTAAGCAAGCCCGTAACCTCCCATTTCGATTCAGCCAATAGAAAGTAAGACTGTCATACTTAGGGCAGTAAAACATGGAGGTTACCTGTCATTCAATTAGATTCAGGGGTCCGAGTTACGATCAGACTCGCAAATAATGCAAAATAAAGAATTATGAAAATGAATGCCAATACTGTTCTAGTCCATATGGGTGGCCTGATATGTATTAACCCTATTGATCCCCAAGATTATTTTAACCCACAAAATTAAAATGTATTTCCTGCAGATTTGCGGGCTTGAGACTGTTGTGCAGTTGAATCTAATTCCTGTCATCTCTTTCCCCGTTATTTACAGTGCAGAATTTTTTTATTTTATTTGCATTTACAATACTACGAATTGGTGTTCAACCCCCTTGCGGGTCCTCTCTTGCACATGTAGGATTTTCTCCTTCATTTTCGGTTTACAAGTGTGATTATGTTTGCAAGTTTGGGAAAATTGAGCAATTTTAGCCCTGTGAAAGTGAGAGATCAAAGGCTTCTAAAGGGTGTAAGTTACGAGTTTGACAGACTCAATATTTTCAAGCCCGTAACTCGTAACCCAATCAGAGCCCGCAAAAAGACGACAATTGAATAGCAAATTTGCCTGCGACCACACTTACGGGCTCCCGGATCTCAAAACCGGCCAATTGAATGTGGCTCAATGTCTTTAGTACATTTTGAGAACTTGGATTTTCACAGTAGCTGCACATAACTTGCTCCTAACACGCCCATTGCACACCCTGTTAATAACTCATAATGAACTGCACTGAGCTAGCTGTTACTGAGGAGAAGGGCAATTACTAAATCTTACAACCTGAGATGCTGGATCTCAGGTTGGCGCGGGCTATCCCGGATGAGTTCTCACTCGAGATCCATTTGTCTTTATTTCCCCTTTATCTCTTAAAATTAAGTTTCCATGTTTTTTTACATATTTTTATACAAAACATACTTCCCAATATTCCAAAATCACAACATGGGAAACATATTTAGTGTGTTGGGTTTTCCGCGGGTGTGTTTAGTTTGCTTACCTGGTAGTGTGATCCTATTGTAAGTCGTACTTCTTTGTAAATCCATTTCATTTAGATTGCAAGTTTGCGGGTTTTCAATATTGTAAGGTACTTTGTGCCAAAGCACTTTCTACATAATATTCTAATCTCAAAGACAGGGCTGTCCACTATTTTGCCCTGTGTTTAATATATTGTATTTTGTATGTATGTACTTAACCCCTGTATTGAGCTACAGAATATGTTGACACCTTATAAATAAAATATATTAATACAAATAATTTATATTGTAGTTACATTCCACTGAAGTGAAGGTATGTCTTATCTAGATCTAAATCATCAGACAAAGTGACAAATCAGTGACAAATAAAGGTGAATTTACTTCCACAGTTCCACTATTTTTTACTTTATACAAACATGTTGCCCATTATCAAATTAAGTTCTTAAACAAACAAATTGTAAATATGTGAATCCACATCCATTAAATTTCAATATATATGTGAGTGGGTACCAATTGGGAGATATCTGTAAAGTAAGAGCCTGACACGTAATTGCGAGAAATGGCTCTGGGAGCTTTTTTTTCTGCAATGTAGGGAGCCATTCCTAAATCCTTTCCTTCTTCATTCACTATATTCTATTTTTTGCAATACACATAATTATATCCTTTTATTTTTTTTCTTAAAATGTTTTCAGAGTTTTTACATTGTTGGAGTACTAAAATCAGAATAATCTTGAAGAATGGGTATTTCATTAGAGAGAAGTATTATAAGTATTAATATTAAGCATTTAAACTATTTGCACACAATTATTATTGCAGTTTATGGGGCAGCGAAGTTCTTTCATAAATAACCATGTGGAACTGCTCATTAAATAGTCCTGGGAGATTATATTATGTATCCAGAGAAATGAGTAAAAAACAACTGATCATGAATTTCTTCCGGCTGCGTCCTCCTTCTGTAGGCCTTCAAAGTCCTCATTATCCTAGCAATTAGATCAGGATACCCAGATTGAAACTGATACCGTCTCATTACTTTCAGGTCTCTGCATAAGGACCAGCTATCAAGGGACCACCATCCAGATGTTTCTTCCAGAAAAGAACAAACAATACACATGAGTCATATCATTACACATGGCAAAACATACAATTAGATTGCAGATAAGGACCCATTGGTGCATCTAGACTGCTCTTCTATGTTTTAAGTTAATATTGCTGTTTAAACGTAAAGGGACATAGAATGCAAATTGTTCTATCGAGCATTTAAATGAGCACATTTCAAACATTTTAAAAATGACTTTTTCATGAACAAAATATTTAGTAAAACTTATTTAAACTTATTGGAAATTAAAAGGCAATACCTCTGTGTTAGCAGAGACTCTAGATCTCATTGGTAGACACGTATGACTCATACAGCTGTATTACTGCACATTGGCTGACAGGGACAAACCCCCAAGACAGTTGTACATTCATACTGATCAACTTTTCAGCATTATCAACTGCCAACTTTCAGATGCAACAAATAAAAAAATGCATTAAATTGCCATTTTCATACTTTTATATAAATCATACCTCCCAATTTTCCAAAAATACAACATATATTCAGTGGGTGTGGTTGAGTTTTTAGTGGGTGTGTTGCTATTGTAAGCTGCACTCCTTTGTTCATCGATGTCATTGTATTGTTAGTCACATTCAACTGTGGAAACTTCTATCAAATAAGTGAAAGGATATCTTATCTGCATCCAAAATCTCCGACCAGGTGTAAAATCAATGACAGATGAGCTTCTAGATGAAAGCATGATTGTATATGATAAGTAATAAATTAAAAGTTATATCTATTTTTGACAAAAACATTTTGTCCATTATCAAATGAAGTTCTTCAAACACGTTGTAACAGTTTATCTCCGCTGGTCCTCTAAGTTTCATTATGAGTGGTTGCCAGTTAAGAGATATCTGCAAAGCAAGACATTAATTATTCCTTCAATTCATTATTATTTCCAGTGGGAGTGTTCTGAATTATAATTTATTAATGGATTTACTAGATGTGAATCTGACCAATTAAATCTTTTCCAGTGGCAGTGTTCTGAATTATAATTTATTAATGGATTTACTAGATGTGAATCTGACCAATTAAATCTTTTCAAACGTTAGGCATAATACACAGAGGTACACGAAAGAAAGTTACAGCAAGTAAGTATGAGGAGAGGGTGGACTGGGGTAAGTGAGTATATAGAACAAGGGTGAGTGTGAGTGAAGAAGTATGAAGAGAGGAGAGAATTAGAGAGATGTATGTAGCCCTATATGTCTAGTCTCCATAAGCAACAATATGTTTAAACAGGTGAAAAGTCATAATATTGTACACTGCTTGCTTTAATTTAATCATTACTAATACAGATAAATAAATAATACATTTTTCAAAAGGTTCAAATTACCAAAGTGATTGATCAACTATGATTCAGGGATTAAAAATATAAAATACTGTTATTAAATAAAATAAAAAAATAGGGCAAATTAAGAACACACCTTTGACTATTTGGGTGGGGGGTCAGATGCATTGGAGCCATTTTGGTAATTTGAATATATGCATGATCATTTTGTCTTCTCGTACATTGATGGTCTATCACAGTGCTGTCCAACTGGTGGTCCGTGAGTCGACTGCGGCGAGCCAATTATTTTCTGTAGCCCACTGTCTGTCAGGTCTTTATATTAATTATTAATATAAAAAAGAACTGTTTAAACTATGGAAACATCGTATATAAATTCCCAAATATTTAGTTATATAGTATAATATAAATAAATACATTGATTTATATATATTTAGATATACATTTTTCTCAAGTTTTTTTTAAAAATCATCAGTAAAATTCCAACCCCCCCAGTTGGGCCGCAATGGTGTATCAACTATCCTATATATCCATTATGGGTGCCTGTTTCAAATATGTCTCTTCTTACAAATCATGTTTAGTAAACATAAAAACAATATCCTATGCAAAGTGATGTCTTCTCATATCTAGTGGTGCATGGTGTGTTTACCAAAAACATGAATGGTGTAGTGGAGACATATGGATGTTTGCCTTTATTTATTTACTTTTTGCCAGCTAAGTTGTTTTGCCTAAAATATTGGGAACAATGGTTTATAAATGTGAAGCCTGGGGACAAACAGGAGGTGTAGTTATTTACTGTACCTCCCCTCACTATCATTGTCTTCCTTTGAAGTCCATTCCATCTGTCTCTTTTTTCTACTTTATCTCAATGTTTCCATATTCTACAGCCCTCTTGACCAAGCTCTCAATTTCTTGTCCACTTTGCTATCTTTATCCCTCACTTTCTCTACTTCAATATACCCATATTCCTTTTGCAAGATTTCAATAACTCATTGGCACCCTAGTAGAATTACTGTTATAGGGAAGTATGGGTCATACTGCTGCTCCGAACAAATTGTACAATATCAACAAGGCCGCTCATATAATAAATTGTGTGTTGTGCAATTATAGTAAACTAAACTAAAAATATTTTCAATAGCACAAATAAAGATAGTTACATAGGTACATAGTTATTGAGGCTTAAAAATACTTTTAGTCCGTCAAGTTCAACCAGTTTAGATATCCTCTTTGTAATATGCAGATTAATTGATAATTGATCCAGCAGAAGACGAACAGAAAAGATAACACTAGTGAAACTTTGCAATTGTCTCAAAGGGGAAAAAAATGAAATTCCTTCCTGACCCCAAATACTGGCGATCTGATTCCTCCCTGGATCAATACTCATTTTCTAGTTATCCAGGATAACCCCGAATGACCTTTTTTATTAAAAAATATATCCAATCCCTTTTTAAAGTTATTTATCAAATATATTGTCACCACCTCCTTAGGTAGAGAATTTCACAGATTAACCACCCGTACTGTGAAGAACACTTTTCTTTCTTTACAGTAGAGTCTGTTTCTAACCTCAAATGATGTCCTCCTGTCTTGGCACAAAAAGTTCACTTGACAAATCCTTATATTGACCCTAGATGTATTTATATAAGGTAATTATATCCCCTAAACCATGCTTCAGCACGTAGCATTTCCGGGCATGAACATGATAAATTATTCAAACCCTTAGTCACTAAACTATGGAGGTTAAATTTCAATCACTTACGGTTTTGAAGTCCAAGTTGCGATCAGACCCGCATTTCAGAAATAATTCAATATCAAAAATCAATAAAAAAAATATACTAGTTTATGCGAGTTCTATTATATGTATTAACACATTTATTACCGGGATCGATATAACACAGAAATTCCGGGTGCGAAAACAATTGCGGGCTTGAGGACTTGTAGCAATTTAATAGCGATTTGCTATTATAACATTTACGGGCTTGAAAGATCAAAGGCTGGGTCGGAGTTACGATTTTGGCATCCCCTGTTGTTTTTCAGCCTGTAACCCACAGATCGTTTGCGTGTAGCTAAAAGAGGCCAATTTAGTAGCCATTTATTATTATTTTTTATTAACTTTTATTTGTATCGCACCAATATATTCCGTAGCGCTGTACAGGGGATAAGAACAGGAAAAGTACAATATTAAACTTCAGAAAGTGAAGGACCATGTTTTGAGCTTAGAATCTTTATAGAAAGTGCTTTTTTCCAAAGCACCCTACAAGATTGCAAGCTCGCTACTTACAATCTAAAGGGTATGAAAAGAGGGAGAGACCAGTGAAGAATAAGGATAAGGAATAACAAGGGTCAGGTAGGAAGTGTGAGAAGTATAGAAAGGTGAGAGGTTCTATTGTGTAATTTTGAATAATTTGGAATGCCATTACTTTTGCAGGCTCCTTTACGGGTTCAGAAACTGCTATTTGGCAAATTTAATAGGGCCCTTAGTCTTTAGTGGAATCTTCAGATACAGGCATTATGTTTTTTACACATGTAATGACCCATTAATATATTATGAAAATGACAGCTCCAGGAAGTACTTAGAGAGGACTCCCTTTACTTCTCCTATTAACAGTGTGTTTCCAGTTATCTTCTATTTCTTTATATATTATATAGTGCGCCTGTATAAATCCTAGTAGCCATTATGAGAATGTCAACTTGTTAGGTAGGCAGGCAGCAAACCATGGCAAATCATCTTCTAATGCACAAACCACGGCCATTGACTTCCTATTGATCTAAAATGATCTCATGGATCATGCTTGCCAAAATGTATGCATTATAAGATGCAACATTGGGATTCCCATGGATGGGTAAAATGATGGAGGCCAACATGGTAGCCATCTTGATATGCCCCAATGGAAATTAAAAAAAGTAGTCATTCATAGCTTTATATAATTAGGCCTATAGGGCTAGACATGTAAAAATGAACACGTTTCTAGACTGTAGAGCATAATAATACAGCCTCCAATGTATTACATTTATATGCAATTATTATGCTGTGGAATAATTATCTTCAAAAGTTGGGAGGAGATTTTAAATCGACAGAAAGTTGGTATCTGCACAATGGGAAAGTGGTACTGTATGTACAACTGCCAGGGCTCTGATTTGCTCTAATAGGAACCTCAGTAGTTTACAAGGACACGCTTTGTTAAGACAGAAGCTGCAAAAATCACGTAGTAAAGAAAATGGAAGCCTACAGAATATTCGCATATAAATGGGAAACATTTTAAGACTGTGATTATTTTACTTTCTAACAACATTTTGCATATTATCAAGTTTTATTATTCAAAAGACATATAGAAAATGATTTACCACAGTGTTTTTTTTTGCATTAACTCTACAGCATCCCTTAATAAAAATATAAATACAAAGTTTAAAATATGTCCATTACCAATAATGTTAATAAGTACATTTTGCCTTGTGCAAATAACTTGGATCTTTGTGGATGTGTGGCTTTGAAGTCTAATGTAGTGCAGGTTGTTAATGGTTGCAAACGCCTGATCAAATTTTTTTTTTGTTATTTAAAGATATCTTTTAATGAAAAAAAACTCTTTTGTAATGTGTAAAACATGTTCTTTAAAATGTATGATAGAAAACTCAATTCTTATTTAAATGAATAAAGGTAGTGTCTCTTTAAATTATAGGATAAAAACAGATTGAGATATTCATACTAGAGTACAGACAAAGCTAGTTAGGATGCATCATCTCAAGTCTGTCTGTCCACAAGGAGTGGCTAGTTCAGAAACGCTTGTGGACATTTTGACTTTTTAGGCGAGGTGATGTGAGTGTGAAGGACCAAAAAAAACAGAATGCCAGGAATTGTTTGCAAAATCAACACAACTTTCCCGAAAAAACAACAAACCTTCCCTGATTGAAGATATAAAGCTTGAAGAAGGTGTATTAATTCACAAAACACACAGATAACAGCAGTCACAATCCAAGATGACCTTTCTTTTTATCCAGCTCTAGGAGATAATGGGCCTCTAGTGCACAGACATTGGGAAGTAATTACTAAGAGGATGTGTTAATCCATGCTCCATATTATGCATTAGCGCTACTCACATCTTCATGTATCTCAGGTATTATAATTAGGTCCACAATGAGATACAGTACTGCCTTAAGTAGCGTTATGTATCCACCCCATTACACATCATAGAATACAACATGCCTGTTTTAGGGGTCAAGCAGGTGCAGTTTAACAACTGTTTCCATCGGCACAGGCACAATTACATGTAAAAAACGTGATGCTAAATTCAGATTTGTTTAGGCACAATAGTGGTTGGAAAAGATGTAATCAAGCCATATTAAAGGAGTATTTATCCCATCGAGACCATTTCAGTTTAATTTTTTTCCCCCAACCTCTGTTTAGGTATCCATAAGCTGTCAAAATCTGTCCATTCCTGTTCGTTATATCTTTTATCTCATTCCACGATGGAATTATACCCTTTTCCAATTTAATATGATGAGCCATTTTGCCACCAATAAAACATGGACGACAATTCCTCTGATTTTTGCATTCCATGTTTTTTGGAAGCATATGAAACAAGATTAATTCCCGGATTATTCCAATATGCCTTTTACTTATATAAGAAATCTGGTCAATACATATGTTCCAGAGCTTTTGCGTGTTAGGGCAGTGCCAGCACATATGAAGTCATGTTTTACATATAATAACAACAAATCTCCAAACTGTAACATGCCCCTGAATTGTCATCAGCACCACATATGTTTAAAAATGTCAGTCTTCAGCCATATCATGAAATTATTTAAAAAGCAAAAATGAATAAAAAAATATCTATGCCACATATTGGTAATATAATCTTATGTAAATTCAAGTTTTGAACACACAAAATATTCATTTTAAATATGATGACAATCTGTAGCTAAAATTGGAGTTACAAGGTGTCATTTAGTGTCCCCCATTGACACTATACAATACAACCCTGGATAGCTGTTTTGCTTCTATGATTATTTAACTTTTAGTGATATGGAAATATACATATTTAATTTTGGCTTTAACTGGCTGTTTTATACAGGGTGTGCTAGTAGAAATACATACAATGATCCCTGAAATCCCATGTTTATTGTATGCACTCCTGAACAACTTATGGGCAAAATTATTTTAGAAAGTAAAAAACTATAACCTTTACTATTATATGCATTATTTATTTCTGGGGACAGGTTTTGTTTTGTAGGCTTACTTGATTTGTCATCTAGAATGGTGATCCTATTTTAAATTATATATATTTGTATATCTTACTCATTCTGTTATAATGTCCATTTCTTTGTGTCAGCTCATTCATTTGAACTTAGTATAGAATCTTGTCTGCCTCTAACGTCCCCTCCCTAGTGACAAAGCAGCTTGAAAAGAAAAGAATATCTGCCTCCAGTATAATGTAGTTGCATTAGGAGTAGTATAAGCCATGTGAAAAGACTGGGGCCCTCCTCATTCAATTGCAATTTGGCCAATTGGATAGGGCTCTAAATAAGCACATAACATATTTTCTTTAAAGAAGTTTTTAGTTAGTAAACATCTATCCAAAAGCAAGGTTTACACTAACTAAAAACTTCTCTAAAAACAGTATGCTATGTGCTTATTTAGAGCCCTATTCAATTGGCCAAATCACAATTGAATGAGGCCCTGGGCAAATCCCCGGGGATTAATTTATTGAACCAGCCAAATTACTCATTGAATCAGAGAATGTGCATTAGCAAAGCTAAGAAACTGTCCTAAGTGGATGGATCAGGATTCAGAAAGGAAGACTTCAATCTAGGGAAACATAATTCTTTTTTACATAGTTACTTGGGGCCTCATTCTATTAGCGGCCTCAGCCGTTGCAAGCTATTCGGCCGGTGCCTTGCTATCTCTTGCGGCCGCTCGCGCCAGAGGAAAGCCTTTGATCTAAAACGGCCGCAAGAGTTTCGGCCGTAAGAAATTCCTATTTGCAATTCAATTGCTCCGGGAACCCTCTCTGCAAGGCTAAAAGCGAGCCGCTACTTACTTGCAGGAAAAAGGTCCCGCTAGCACCAATTAAGCACATAAAATAGCTCAAATAAAGCCATCCTGCACTTTGAGAAGACTATAAAGGGATTTTAGGTGTTAGAAAAAATAGCACATAATTATCCGATACTCAAATCCGTAAAATATTTTATTTTTAATATCCGTAAAATATCCATGTAAAAAGTCCAGAGTGCTTGGAGCACCTCAGACCCGCCCACGCCGCAGCCGGAAAATAAACAGTTAATTTGAACTCGGGTTTGGGCTGATGTGCAAGCTTGAGAGTGGGTTACTTTTAATCCTCATGTCCCCCAATATGATCCCTAGCATTTACAGAGCTGTACAGTGCAGGCTTGAATTTATTTTTGCGTTTTTAGATTTCTGCGCTTACGGCCGGTTCCAAGATATGCGGCCGGCCGTAAGAGGAGATCCTTGCGGGGCCGTATAATAGAATCGCGAGTTAACAGAACCCCCGCAAGGAATCGCAGCCTTACGGCCGATTTACGGCCGATAATAGAATGAGGCCCTTGGTAATTGAGGTTACAAAAAGACTTTTAGTCCATCAAGTTCAACCTTTTTAGATCTCCTCTGATCTGCAATATGTGGATTAATTGTTAATTGTTAATTGATCCAGAGGAAGGCAAACAAAAAAAAAAAACAAGTGAAACTTGGCCAATTGTCTCAAAAAGGGAAAAGCAAAATATAAAATTCCTTCCTGACCCCAGATACTGGTGATCAGATTCCTCCCTGGATCAATACTCTCTCTCTAATTATCCAGGATAACCCTGAATGTCCTTTTTATTTAAAAATATCCATTCCGTTTTTAAAGGGTTGAGGATGAGGAGAGGGGGTTGAGGAGGGGTGATGAGGAGGGAGGATGAGGAGGGGGGTTGAGGAGCGGGATGAGGAGCGGGGGGTGAGGAGGGAGGATGAGGAGGCGGGTTGAAAAGGAGGAGGGGGGTTGAGGAGAGAGGATGAGGAGGGGGGTTGAGGAGGGTGATAAGGGAGGGAGAGGGAAAGAGACACAGGTAAGGGACAGGGGGGGAAGAGACACAGGGGAGAGAGAGGGGGACACAAGAAAGGGGCACAGAGGGCACACAAGAGGGGGACACAGAGGGCACAAGAGGGACACAGGGGGCATCACATTTCCCACCCTCGGCTTATACTGGAGTCACTACGTTTTCCAAGTATTTTGTGGTAAAATAGGTGCCTCGGCTTATACTCAGGTATATACGGTAATCATATGCCCTCTTAGACGCCTTTTTTCAAGAGAACATAAGTTTAATTTGGTTAGTCTTTCTTCATAACTTCTTCATAACTTAATTTCCCTTATTAGTTTTGTTGCCCTTCTCTGTACTTTTTCCAGCTCTAAAATGTCCCTTTTACAAAGTGGTGCCCAAAATTGTACTCCATATTCCAAATGAGGGCGTACTAGAGATTTGTATAGTGGCAGAATTATATTTGCTTCCCTGGCTTCTATACCCTTCTTAATACATGCTAATATTTTATTTGCCTTTGTAGCTGCTTCTTGGCATTCAGCACTACTGCCTAGGCGGTTGTCCACAAGCACTCCCAAATCCCTTTCAATATCTGATACATCTAGATTTGCTTCATTAAGATTATAGATTGCATGGCTATTTTTCCTCCCCAGATGCATAACTTTACATTTATTCGTATTAAATCTCATCTGCCATTTAGTCGCCCATATCTCTAATTTACGCAAATCCCATTGGAAGGAAAGTACATCACTATCTGATTTAATTTACTTGCGCAACTTAGTGTCATTTTTAATAATATTCAATTGATAAAGTACAGTTTATATAGTTTTTATAGTTTTAAATTATGCTATATTTGAAACTTTGCTGTTTTGCCTTTAATACGTTTTAAAGAGCTCCATAGGGTGAAAATGACCACTCTGGAGGACAATAACGATTGTTAAATTTTACATGCGTTGTAACAAATTGAAATATATAAGTACTCCAGGCAAGAAAAGCATTTAAATACTTATAGTACTGAGTAATTTTATTAAGAATTCTTAGTAATTCGTGCCTGTGCAAAATGGAATCTGTAAAAGTATTCATAGTATGTTTTTACAGCTTCACATGCCCTACAATGAATTATCCTCACACATGTGCCATTTACATATTTCTTGTACCTGCAGTGATTGCACTAATGGACATATATCTCTGCTATCTGAAATATACATTACTGGTTCAGTTCTTAAACATTCCTCACCTTGGATGATTTATGTCATAAAAGCAGACATGTCATCGGTCCATTGATTTTAGTGCATGTTTAAACTAGCATTTAATTGACTTTCATTATCTACAGGCACACAAATGATAAATCTGAATTTTAAAAAGTGTACAGTAAATACAAATGACGGGTGAAAATGTAAAGTTCCCCTATTTAGCGTTTGCAAGCACAAGCTCCAGGGAAGTGATTATATTTCAGGAATCCTGCTGAGATATGATTGTGTGAGCCAGCAATATTCTGGAGGCTGAGCCCTGACATCTGCAATAAACATATTTATCAGTAACTGTTCTTTATATATCTGTTCTCCAATATATTCTGCATGTGGGCCGGGACATTGGCAGCTCCCCGTGCCTAACTGTGGATTTGACTAAGTGTCTATTTTAAGGCTCATTATTTTTATTAAGATTTAATATACTGTTGCATAATCTAGGTAAAAAAAAAAGTAAATGATGACTTAAACTACTACTTAAATTACCTTGAGAAATTTAGGTAAAAAAATGAGATTTGTGAATTTTGTTTAAGGTACATTTATTTTTTGTATAATATTTCACAAACTCATATAGGCTTAGTATAAGATTTGTGTCTTTAAACTTTTATATTTAAAGAGTTAAAACTATATAATATTTCATAGATGAACAAACACTATTATTTGCCTGTTTTCCTTGTTTGCTCCAAAAAGTCATTTTCAGGGATGCTGTTGTGAAGTTGGTTGTATATGGCATTTTAAATGATTAAGGTAGCAAAATATTTTATATATATATATATATATATATATATATATATATATATATATATATATATATATACATATATAAGGGTTCTCTGGGTTCAATATATACATATATTGGTTAGGATTTGGTGCATTCACCACTGAAACTTGAGTTTGGTTCTAAGTCAGGGAACCAAGAGGCCACTCCGCCCTGAAGCTGAGCAGGTTTGAGCCTGGTCAGTTCTTGAATGGGAAACCACCTAGGAATACCAGGAGCTATATGCTATGACCCACTGGAGAAGGAACTGTCAACCCACTACAATATCTGTTACATAAATACTAACTGTATCAACATGACCATGAACATACAGATGTCCTGGTGTGTAACGGTCCATGAGGTCTATCATGAATCCATTTTCTATAGCTTTTCTTGACTATTTTATTTTCAGCAGCGTGTGTCCTTAGAAATGAATGATCTATGCATTACTGCTATTTTAAGGACTGGCTATATTAAATGCCACATTCATATTGTGCAGATAGCAGCTTCCTGTGCAGTCAAGGTCACCTCACAACTCTGCAAGTTGATCAGAATAAAACAAAATGGTAGATTAAACTGCAGCATAATTTCATACAACATGTACTATTCTTTTTTTACATTCTAAAAACATTCAGCTACTGTAAGTAAAGCCGTTTAAAATACTGTATTTATGCAAATCTAGTTCACCATTGAATCTAATGCGCACTCCAAATTTGGAAAACTATGAATCAAAAAAATGTTTTTGCTGGCGAATGTAATGCGCATTTGTCATTTGTACAAGAAGTACCGAACAGTGTGCCACTGTGCTGGGGCTCACTGGGTGCCAGGCTCTGCATGCCAGTGTGCGTGGGGCTCTCTGTGTGCCAGGCTCTGCATGCCAGTGTGCCTGGGGCTCTCTGTGTGCCAGGCTCTGCATGTCAGTGTGCGTGGGGCTCTCTGGGTGCTGAGCTCTGCGTGCCAGTGTGCTGGGGCTCTCTGTGTGCTAGGCTCTGCGTGTCAGTGTGCTGGGGCTCTCTGGGTGCTGAGCTCTAAGTGACAGTGTGCTGCAGGCTCTCTGTGTGCTAGGCTCTGAGTGACAGTGTGCGGGAGGCTCTCTGAGTGCTAGGCTCTGAGTGACAGTGTGCGGGAGGCTCTCTGAGTGCTAGGCTCTGAGTGACAGTGTGCGGGAGGCTCTCTGAGTGCTAGGCTCTGAGTGACAGTTTGCGGGAGGCTCTCTGTGTGCTGGGCTCTGAGTGACAGTGTGCGGGAGGCTCTCTGTGTGCTGGGCTCTGAGTGACAGTGTGCGGGAGGCTCTCTGTGTGCTATGCTCTGAGTGACAGTGTGCGGGAGGCTCTCTGTGTGCTAGGCTCTGAGTGACAGTGTGCGGGAGGCTCTCTGTGTGCTAGGCTCTGAGTGACAGTTTGCGGGAGGCTCTCTGTGCTATGCTCTGAGTGACAGTGTGCGGGAGGCTCTCTGTGTGCTATGCTCTGAGTGACAGTGTGCGGGAGGCTCTCTGTGTGCTAGGCTCTGAGTGACAGTGTGCGAGAGGCTCTCTGTGTGCTAGGCTCTGAGTGACAGTGTGCGGGAGGCTCTCTGTGTGCTGGGCTCTGCATGACAGTGTGCTGCAGGCTCTCTGTGTGCTAGGCTCTGCGTGACTGTGTGCAGGAAGCTCTCTGTGTGCTAGGCTCTGAGTGACAGTGTGCGGGAGGCTCTCTGTGTGCTAGGCTCTGAGTGACAGTTTGCGGGAGGCTCTCTGTGTGCTAGGCTCTGAGTGACAGTGTGCGGGAGGCTCTCTGTGTGCTAGGCTCTGAGTGACAGTGTGCGGGAGGCTCTCTGTGTGCTAGGCCCTGCGTGACAGTGTGCGGGAGGCTCTCTGTGTGCTTGGCTCTGAGTGACAGTGTGCGGGAGGCTCTCTGTGTGCTAGGCTCTGCGTGACAGTGTGCGGGAGGCTCTCTGTGTGCTGGGCTCTGAGTGACAGTGTGTGGGAGGCTCTCTGTGTGCTAGGCTCTGCGTGACAGTGTGCGGGAGGCTCTCTGTGTGCTAGGCTCTGCGTGACAGTGTGCGGGAGGCTCTCTGTGTGCTAGGCTCTGAGTGACAGTGTGCTGCAGGCTCTCTGTGTGCTAGGCTCTGCATGACTGTGTGCAGGAGGGTCTCTTTGTGCTGGGCTCTGCGTGACAGTGTGCGGGAGGCTCTCTGTGTGCTGGGCTCTGCATGACAGTGTGCTGCAGGCTTTCTGTGTGCTAGGCTCTGAGTGACAGTGTGCGGGAGGCTCTCTCTGTGCTAGGCTCTGAGTGACAGTGTGCTGCAGGCTCTCTGTGTGCTAGGCTCTGAGTGACAGTGTGCGGGAGGCTCTCTGTGTGCTAGGCTCTGAGTGACAGTGTGCGGGAGGCTCTCTGTGTTCTGGGCTCTGCGTGACAGTGTGCAGGAGGCTCTCTGTGTGCTAGGCTCTGAGTGACAGTGTGCAGGAGGCTCTCTGTGTTCTGGGCTCTGCGTGACAGTGTGCGGGAGGCTCTCTGTGTGCTGGGCTCTGAGTGACAGTGTGCGGGAGGCTCTCTGTGTTCTGGGCTCTGCGTGACAGTGTGCGGGAGGCTCTCTGTGTGCTGGGCTCTGAGTGACAGTGTGCGGGAGGCTCCCTGTGTGCTATGCTCTTAGTGACAGTGTGCGGGAGGCTCTCTGTGTGCTATGCTCTGAGTGACAGTGTGCGGGAGGCTCTCTGTGTGCTAGGCTCTGAGTGACAGTGTGCGAGAGGCTCTCTGTGTGCTAGGCTCTGAGTGACAGTGTGCGGGAGGCTCTCTGTGTGCTGGGCTCTGCATGACAGTGTGCTGCAGGCTCTCTGTGTGCTAGGCTCTGCGTGACTGTGTGCAGGAGGCTCTCTGTGTGCTAGGCTCTGAGTGACAGTGTGCGGGAGGCTCTCTGTGTGCTAGGCTCTGAGTGACAGTGTGCGGGAGGCTCTCTGTGTGCTAGGCTCTGAGTGACAGTTTGCGGGAGGCTCTCTGTGTGCTAGGCTCTGAGTGACAGTGTGCGGGAGGCTCTCTGTGTGCTAGGCCCTGCGTGACAGTGTGCGGGAGGCTCTCTGTGTGCTTGGCTCTGAGTGACAGTGTGCGGGAGGCTCTCTGTTTGCTAGGCTCTGCGTGACAGTGTGCGGGAGGCTCTCTGTGTGCTGGGCTCTGAGTGACAGTGTGTGGGAGGCTCTCTGTGTGCTAGGCTCTGCGTGACAGTGTGCGGGAGGCTCTCTGTGTGCTAGGCTCTGCGTGACAGTGTGCGGGAGGCTCTCTGTGTGCTAGGCTCTGCGTGACAGTGTGCTGCAGGCTCTCTGTGTGCTAGGCTCTGCATGACTGTGTGCAGGAGGGTCTCTTTGTGCTGGGCTCTGCGTGACAGTGTGCGGGAGGCTCTCTGTGTGCTGGGCTCTGCATGACAGTGTGCTGCAGGCTTTCTGTGTGCCAGGCTCTGAGTGACAGTGTGCGGGAGGCTCTCTCTGTGCTAGGCTCTGAGTGACAGTGTGCTGCAGGCTCTCTGTGTGCTAGGCTCTGAGTGACAGTGTGCGGGAGGCTCTCTGTGTGCTAGGCTCTGAGTGACAGTGTGCGGGAGGCTCTCTGTGTGCTGGGCTCTGCGTGACAGTGTGCAGGAGGCTCTCTGTGTGCTAGGCTCTGAGTGACAGTGTGCGGGAGGCTCTCTGTGTTCTGGGCTCTGCGTGACAGTGTGCGGGAGGCTCTCTGTGTGCTGGGCTCTGAGTGACAGTGTGCGGGAGGCTCTCTGTGTTCTGGGCTCTGCGTGACAGTGTGCGGGAGGCTCTCTGTGTGCTGGGCTCTGAGTGACAGTGTGCGGGAGGCTCCCTGTGTGCTATGCTCTGAGTGACAGTGTGCGGGA
The DNA here is from genome assembly GCA_027410445.1 of Discoglossus pictus. Taxonomy (NCBI): domain Eukaryota; kingdom Metazoa; phylum Chordata; class Amphibia; order Anura; family Alytidae; genus Discoglossus; species Discoglossus pictus. The sequence continues at coordinate 331,742,823 of CM050167.1, forward strand.
GGCTCTCTGTGTGCTAGGCTCTGAGTGACAGTGTGCGGGAGGCTCTCTGTGTGCTAGGCTCTGAGTGACAGTGTGCGGGAGGCTCTCTGTGTGCTATGCTCTTAGTGACAGTGTGCGGGAGGCTCTCTGTGTGCTATGCTCTGAGTGACAGTGTGCGGGAGGCTCTCTGTGTGCTAGGCTCTGAGTGACAGTGTGCGAGAGGCTCTCTGTGTGCTAGGCTCTGAGTGACAGTGTGCGGGAGGCTCTCTGTGTGCTGGGCTCTGCATGACAGTGTGCTGCAGGCTCTCTGTGTGCTAGGCTCTGCGTGACTGTGTGCAGGAGGCTCTCTGTGTGCCAGGCTCTGAGTGACAGTGTGCGGGAGGCTCTCTGTGTGCTATGCTCTGAGTGACAGTTTGCGGGAGGCTCTCTGTGTGCTAGGCTCTGAGTGACAGTGTGCGGGAGGCTCTCTGTGTGCTAGGCTCTGAGTGACAGTGTGCGGGAGGCTCTCTGTTTGCTAGGCTCTGCGTGACAGTGTGCGGGAGGCTCTCTGTGTGCTGGGCTCTGAGTGACAGTGTGTGGGAGGCTCTCTGTGTGCTAGGCTCTGCGTGACAGTGTGCGGGAGGCTCTCTGTGTGCTAGGCTCTGAGTGACAGTGTGCGGGAGGCTCTCTGTGTGCTAGGCTCTGCGTGACAGTGTGCTGCAGGCTCTCTGTGTGCTAGGCTCTGCATGACTGTGTGCAGGAGGGTCTCTTTGTGCTGGGCTCTGCGTGACAGTGTGCGGGAGGCTCTCTGTGTGCTGGGCTCTGCATGACAGTGTGCTGCAGGCTTTCTGTGTGCTAGGCTCTGAGTGACAGTGTGCGGGAGGCTCTCTGTGTGCTAGGCTCTGAGTGACAGTGTGCTGCAGGCTCTCTGTGTGCTAGGCTCTGAGTGACAGTGTGCGGGAGGCTCTCTGTGTGCTAGGCTCTGAGTGACAGTGTGCGGGAGGCTCTCTGTGTTCTGGGCTCTGCGTGACAGTGTGCAGGAGGCTCTCTGTGTGCTAGGCTCTGAGTGACAGTGTGCTGGAGGCTCTCTGTGTGCTGGGCTCTGCGTGACAGTGTGCGGGAGGCTCTCTGTGTGCTGGGCTCTGAGTGACAGTGTGCGGGAGGCTCTCTGTGTTCTGGGCTCTGCGTGACAGTGTGCGGGAGGCTCTCTGTGTGCTGGGCTCTGAGTGACAGTGTGCGGGAGGCTCTCTGTGTGCTATGCTCTGAGTGACAGTGTGCGGGAGGCTCTCTGTGTGCTAGGCTCTGAGTGACAGTGTGCGGGAGGCTCTCTGTGTGCTAGGCTCTGAGTGACAGTGTGCGGGAGGCTCTCTGTGTGCTATGCTCTTAGTGACAGTGTGCGGGAGGCTCTCTGTGTGCTATGCTCTGAGTGACAGTGTGCGGGAGGCTCTCTGTGTGCTAGGCTCTGAGTGACAGTGTGCGAGAGGCTGTCTGTGTGCTAGGCTCTGAGTGACAGTGTGCGGGAGGCTCTCTGTGTGCTGGGCTCTGCATGACAGTGTGCTGCAGGCTCTCTGTGTGCTAGGCTCTGCGTGACTGTGTGCAGGAGGCTCTCTGTGTGCCAGGCTCTGAGTGACAGTGTGCGGGAGGCTCTCTGTGTGCTATGCTCTGAGTGACAGTTTGCGGGAGGCTCTCTGTGTGCTAGGCTCTGAGTGACAGTTTGCGGGAGGCTCTCTGTGTGCTAGGCTCTGAGTGACAGTGTGCGGGAGGCTCTCTGTGTGCTAGGCCCTGCGTGACAGTATGCGGGAGGCTCTCTGTGTGCTGGGCTCTGAGTGACAGTGTGCGGGAGGCTCTCTGTGTGCTAGGCTCTGCGTGACAGTGTGCGGGAGGCTCTCTGTGTGCTGGGCTCTGAGTGACAGTGTGTGGGAGGCTCTCTGTGTGCTAGGCTCTGCGTGACAGTGTGCGGGAGGCTCTCTGTGTGCTAGGCTCTGCGTGACAGTGTGCGGGAGGCTCTCTGTGTGCTAGGCTCTGCGTGACAGTGTCCGGGAGGCTCTCTGTGTGCTAGGCTCTGAGTGACAGTGTGCTGCAGGCTCTCTGTGTGCTAGGCTCTGAGTGACAGTGTGCGTGGGGCTCAGTCTCTGCAGGAAGTGCATGGCATTCTTAATGCCAGTCTTTGAGGAGCCTCTTCCTCCGGCGGTGATGACGAGGCCCCAGCCACTGTCTGCCCATCTGTGAGCCTCGGTCACCCACCCTAGAGAGCCGGGAAGGGAGAGATGGCGGTGTCGAGGTGTATACCGTTATGTACTGGTCTGTGCTTTCCTTTTTGCTATTGCTGGCAATGCAATGTTATCAATGGCGCTCTAGACTCGATGTCTTAACCCCGAAAAAGGGGTTAAAACATCAAATCTAGTGCGCCATCGATTCCAATGCACACTCCAAATTTGTGACCCGATTTTTCACAAAAAAGGTGCACATTAGATTTGTGTAAATACAGTACTATGTTTTAACTATAGGACTAAAGTTTTAAGATTTAAATTTTTTTCAAAGCAATTACATCTTATATTATTTGATGTAAGAAGATTTAGAGCAACCTATCACTTATATAGGCACAGTTGTAACCTCAAGACTCAGCAGGCAAACTAGCCACTACTATGCAAGCTCCATGAACACTGGTCCATTGGTAGCTCTCCACCCCATAGTATTTGGAGTGATTTAGAGCTACATATTGATATGTACTTATCAATAACTGACTATACAACCACTGGTTCCTGACCCCAGGTATAGGATGTCAGTAATCTGGTACACTGTATAATAACATTTCCCCCTCCCTTATGTTTTTAGGGGGAGGGGGTAGTATTTTTGGCTAAACAATTTGCTATTTTTTAATATTACAAATATCCAGCTAATTCTAAAGCCTACAATAATATTTGGACATGTCATCGACACAGAGTAATGCGCCTGTACACATTTAGATAACAAACAGCTCAACGCAAATATTATTCTCTTGGCAAGACAGATATTTATGGTAATAATTTTATACATGTCACATTTCAGATGCTTTTAAAGGAAAATTACACACCTGTTTAATTGGGTGTGGATTTTTCTTACCTGTATGTTTTAATTAAATTGGAATTCTTCCAGCTGTTTGCTGCTTTGTACTAATCTCCATTTTATGTTGTGGAAACCTGTACTGTCACATTATCTCAAGTGGTTGAGATGTGCAGCCCCATTTACTTATAGAGAAAGATTGAAATCACAGCCATTCTGACCTCATCTCAGCCACATGAGCTGCTCAGTAACCCATTTTGGGCCAGACTCAATTGCAAGCCCGCAACTTGATCGATGTAGGCCGTATGTCTGCGGGTGTGTTGTAGGATCCCGTTCGTCTCCGAATCCGGTGCAATTCAATTGCTCAATGCCGCATGTTCGGGGGCCCAAAGCCGACACGGTAAACCATGCATTTGTTCGTAGCAGTTCAGGGCGGGAACATGATCAATTAAGCAAGACAGTAGCCTCCCATTTCAAATCAGCCAGTAGCAAATGAGACATTTTTACGGCAGTAAAAGATGGAGGTTCCATGTCAGACTTGCAAACCCACAATTAGACTTGCATACCCGCAAAATAAAGAATTATGAAAATTAATGCCAATATAGTTCTAGTCCATATGGGTGGCCTGATATGTATTAACTCATTGATACCCGAGATCGATTTAACCCTGAAATGAAACATAAAAATGAATCGCATATACTGCAGATTTGCGGGCTTCAGACTCTTGTGCAATTAATTCTGTCTGTCATCGCTTTACCCGTTATTTCCAGCACGGTATTGATTTTTTTTTTGCATTTGCAGTGCTATGAAAAGGAGTTTAAGTCCTCTCTAGCACTCCTTCTTTTGTCATTTACGGGTGTGAAAACATTTGCGGGCTTGGAAAATTGAGCAATTGAATAGCAATTTGCGATTTTAGCTATAGTAACGTTTGCAAAAGTGAAAGATCAAAGGCTTCGGGAGGCTGTAAGTTACGGGTTTAACCATCGCATTTTTTTCTAGGCCGTAACTCGTAACCCGTTTGGAGCCCCCAAACAGACGCCAGTTGAATAGCAAATTAACTTGCAACCTCACTTACGGGCTACAGTAACCTGCGAAAGCTCGATTGAATCGGGCTCTATGTTTGCAGTGCTACACAAAGAGTGAAAGATAAATTATGTAAAATAGGTATTGTCCAGTTAAGGGGCATGTTTTGTAGGAAGCACAGTGTTAAAATGGTGTTATCCTCCTCATATTGCCATCAAAACAAGACAGCTAGCTTGTCCATTCTATCTAAACACCTTGGCTCAATTAGTCTACAGAATGGCTTTATGCTTTTTCAAAGAATGATTACATTTCTGCGTTTGGTCAACCACTTTCATTAGAAGGCGTAGCACTTTTGCATGTTACCCCTAAATCTTCTATCATCGAGCTTCTAATTAGATGTTATCCTATAAGTCTAAATGGTAACCTAACAAGTTCTTTAAAGACTATGCTGCTCTGATATCCATCTGTGTCCACAAGTGAAAGGAGAACTAGAAGAGTTCAGAGAACAAAGACTTCACATAGGTGTCTGGATGCATTGACCACTAACGTCTCAATATGGGGCAGTGTCGCTAAAACATACCTACTTCTCCACAATTATTATTATTATTATGATTATTTCCATTATTCCGTAGCGCTATACAAGGGTAAGTTCAAGTCAAAACAATATTAACAAAATTAAGAAAAAAGAAAAGAGTGGAGGGCCCTATCTTTGAATTTAAAACCAAGTGTATGTAGTGCTTTCACTAAAGCACATAAGACTGAAAACTCGCAGACTTGCAATCTAAAGGATTATGGTGCAGTGCCTATACTACAATTATAACTCAAACATTTAATGCAAGTAAACTATTTTTTTTTGATATATGATTTATAAAATTAAATTAAAAAAATATAGCTTTAGGAAGACACAGGGAAGATTTCAGGTGCATTTACCCATCCTCATGTATTAACAAGCCTCTCCATGTGAAGGCTGAATCTGATTTGATCTATGATCCTACAGATTTCTACATAAAGCCTATGAGCACAACTAATCTTGGATATACTTTGTATACTATGGATTTACTTTATCACATGTGTTTGACTTTCATTAAAGCAACCATTTTATGCTATATCAAATTTGTTTAAAATACTAAAGTATTATGAGGAAAGAATATATAATTTGGTGAGACTTGACTATTTGAGTACATTGGAAGGAACATCTTGACCACAACACACATAGTTCAAGAAAAACTGCACAAGTCTGTGTAGAATGTAAGAAACTAACAGCATTACCAGATGTGTAATATACTGTATAAACATAAATTTTAGCGAAAATATATAGACGATTCCATCTTCTCTGGTTTTATCACTTTCTGATAGCTGCACCCTGGGAGTTGTGTTTTCTTGTCTCCCAGTGAAGGAAGGGGTGAGGCAGGCGGGGGGTTGTTAAATAATTGGATGGGTGTTATTTAATTTAACACATACCTCAATGCACATGCCCCTAGCACGCAGCTGTCAATAGTAAATACACACCCCTCTTACACACCCAAACTTCACCAAAGTATCATAGATTCCTCCAGAGACCAGTAGAGTCAACCTTTTCCTAACTAATTAAAAACTTTATGATGTTTTCTTTACCTAAATATGCTATTAGTCAGCCTTCAGCTTCAAGAAATTTAAATACTGGAATGTAAAATATTCAAGACAAAGGCCTTGATTCAATTGGGCTATTGTTGTTTACATAATGGAGCCCATAATGGAGCCTGTAAACTAATTTGCTATTCAATTGGCATCTTTTTGCAAGCCGCAAGCGATCTACGGGTTACAGGCTGAAAATCCATGCAGTTGTCAAGATCTAAGCCTTTGATCTTTCAAGCCCGCAAATGTTACAATCGCTAAAATCGCAAATCGCTATTCAATTGCTACAATCCCTTAAGCCCACAAATGTTTTCACATCCGTAAATGGCAAATGTAGAAGAAAATCCTACAAGTACCAGATAGGACTCGCAAGAGGGTTAAATACCAGATTGTAGACTGTAAATGCAAAAAAAAAAATCAATACTGCACTTGTAAAGACGGGGAAAGCGATGAAAGACATTAGAAGTAATTGCACAACAGTCTCAAGCTCGCAAATCTGCAATCAAAAATGATTATTTTTTATGTTTCATTTCGGTGTCATATCAAGCTCAGAAATCAATGAGTTAATACATATCAGGCCACCCACATGGACTAGAACATTATCGTCATACATTTTTTTTATTTTGTACATTGCCAGATTGCGAGTCTGATTGCATATGGGACCTCTAAACACTAATTGATTGATGTGTAACCTCCACGTTTTACTGGCGTAATGATGACAGTCTCATTTACTATTGGCTGTTTCTAAATGGGTAGTTGCGGCCTTGCTTAATTGATCATGATCACACTCTGAAATATTACTTATGATTGCATGATTTACGGTTTCGACTTTCAGCCTGTAAATTGGTCAGTTGAATCGCTCTGTAATTGTAGAAAATTTACAAGCCCGCAGATTACATTACACAGGCCGTGTGTCTGAATTAGGTAGAAAGTATCACACTACCGAGATTAGGAAGGAGAGATTTTTGTTCAGTTTATAGATCAATAAATTAAGGTGTGAATGGCAAAGAGATGGAATGAAGTGCATCCCCTACTGAGTGGGAGTGAGGGAATAAATAATACAAGAAGCTTCCAGAATATATTAGTACTTCATGCAAATGTAAATTCACTTTTTTATTGACAGCAGTTTTGGTTTGTAACAGGGTAGAAAATAATTGTATAGACTTAAATACAGAATGAATGAATTGAACCATACATCTGTTTTGGGTTATTGCATTTTACATGAATAATAATAATCCACTTTATTCTTAGGAATATATGGGTGTACAATTCTGGAGCTGATATATGCTTAAAATCGTAATTGCAACATAACCTCTTACCAGATATTTAGTTTGTATGTAGATACATTAAAACAGAGGTGGGGACCTGTTTTTTCATAAGGGACACCTATATAATTGGCAAGACTCAATAAGCTTTGAGGCAGCCTAGAACACCTTCATTGTATTCACTACGCATTTGTCATTATCATGATGGCAAAAAAACTGCTATTACTTTATTTCTATGATGAAGGTGCAGTACCTATTATATAATTATATCTAACAGTACATCTGTATTACCTGGTGGTCCAGTGGTTAGGATTCAGTGCTTTCACCTCTGCAACTTGGGTTCCATTCAAGTCAGGGAACCAAGACGTCACACCACCCTGAAACCATGCAGGGTTGGGCTTGGTCAGTACAAGGATGGGAGACCACCTAGGAATACCAGGAGCTGTATCTTGTGGCCTGGTGGAGAAGGAACTGGCAGCCCACTACAGTATCTTTGCCATGAATACCAAGTGGATCAGCATGGTGTATTATCGTCCATGAGGTCATGGAGAGTTGGCCATAACTGAACACACCTGTATATTGTAAATTTGCAAGTTTTCAATCGTGTGTCTGTGTCTTGGAAACAAGCACTATGTACATTTGATTATATACTCAAAAACAGGGCCCTCCATTCTTTATAAGGTGTTAAGTTTGTTTTTTGCCATGTACTAAACCCCTGTACAGCGCTACGGAATATGTTGGCGCGATATAAATAAAGATAATAATAATAATAATAATATATTCATGATGCATTGTTATACAAACCATTAATGAATAAGATTTCAATTTCATCTCTTGATTTGTATCATAATAGACACAAAAAGGTAAAATATTTGTGTCTTGTGTTTCTATTATAATACAAATTTGGTAATATACACATGTAGATTGTATGTATTCTAATGTGTGGTGCAAAAACACACACATATGTGTAGAAGAAAAATAATAAATAAACATATAAATGCTCTATAATATAGAAACAGTTTTAAAAAAACGGTGTCAAGAGATTGGCATTATTGGAAGTATAAAAAGTGAAAAAAGGGTTTTTACATTTAGTCAACATAAAATTGCTTTACCGGAGATACAAAAGCAGGATACAATAATGAGCACATTCGAATAAAAAGACCACACATTCTGAATATATCTTGTTTTTCCAACTTTAAGGAGGGGCTTTTTGGATAACTTGGTAAGAGAAGCTTTCCTCTTTCTACATTCTAAATTCCTTTCAATTTCCAAGATTCACCAAGATTCGCCACGGCTGCTAAGAAGGCTATGGTGTTTAGTTCCTATGGGGAAATTTGACAGCACAGCCTCATGGGAGCATATCACAGGTCTTGCTAAACCTTACCCATAAAGGTGCTTGCCGACCATACTAATAAGAAAATAAAAATAAAGGTGAACAATAAAGTGATTTTAAGACATAGAGTCTTCAAGGATGGTCAACAACCACCCAGACTCAAATTATTTATTATCGGATACATTCTCATTACTAGTATACATACTTTTCATATAAATAATGTGAATATAAACCCAATTGCACCTGGGCCAGTGCAGCTGTTGTGACCATATTGAATAGGTCCAAATGTGTCACAATGGACCAGGTGACCTCTTATGTTCTGACTGTAATCTGATGGATGGAGTAGTAAATCACACAATGGGGATATGGCTTTCAATAAACTATCATCTCACAGCCTATTTTGAGACAGCAGCAAACAAGAAATGTGGAATAATATGTCTGCAAAAATTGAATAATATCTGATTCTGGTGCCAGGGTAAATTACTGACATATTGCCACTTCAGATTTGTTCAAAATAGCCTGAAAAAGTCACCGCTAAATTGAAGAGAAAACCACTTCTTGCTACAGTAGATAAATGCATGAGCAACATTAATGGTTCGTTAGGATACACTGAATGCTTCATTAAGAGCTATTGACATCATTATGAGTCCTGATAATAATGTTCCTCATCTCTTGGCAGTTTATCTATGACCTTATCACTGAATATCATTCTTTCAGCTCTGAACTCCCAATCACTCCCATTGTCTGGATAAACAACTACTCATGGATGCTACACATGGAGAACTCTGTCTGGGCTTCAATGTCATCAACACCAATGTTTGCTTCAGTAGTTATTAATGCCTAGAAACCAAATGAGGCAGCTCGTCTCTTGGGTGTAATATGAGAGGATGTAAAGGATTAAGCTTATCATTATAAATAATGCTATCAAAAAGGACACCAAGACATCCTGTCTATTTAAAGTGTAACTTGGTAAAACTAAACTAATGACAGGATACATGTAAGCAGCTTCAGTGTCTGAGCTACCTACTAACAATACCTGTGTATTTTGTTTCATCATCATATTACCAATGTATGTATATGCTTATTAACCAAATTAACAAAAAATATACACACATTAGAAGAGAAAAAGACCACTAGATTGACTAAGCTTTGATGGATCTGCGAAGTGCTTTGCTGAAATCTGGGGTGGCTATTTTCTATTTTATTCTATTACTGTTGCAGCTTCATATATTCTATGAAGATCAGCGAATTTAGATTGTAGATTTTATGTCTGCAAAGTTTTTAAGCTTGTAATGTGCTTTGGGGAAAGCACTATGTATGTTTGATTTAAGCTTAAAAACAGGGCCCTCCATTCTCTTGCAATGTGTTAATGCCGATCTTCCTTGTTGGAGCCCCTAGGCAGTGAAGTTGAGGAGCCCCTGTGAGTGAATATGCAAGGTATGCACTGACCCATTTCCTGTTGTAACTCTCTTGTTCTAGGTGGTGACCCCCCAGTAGCCAGTCTATAAACTGCAGGGTTTTGTTTTTCTAAGCTATGAACCATTTTTAAAAAAAAGTGGTGCCCCTCACAGAATAGCGCCCCTAGGCGACTGCCTAGTTGGCCTAATGGGTAACCCGGTCATGTTTGTACTTCACCCCTATATAGTGCTACGGAATATATTGGCGCATTACAAATAAAGGATAACAATAATAATAATAATAATAATTAAGGGGGAGTACCCTGAAAAATATTAACATTGTGTATTAATACTCTGGGCAATACACTAAGGTTCACAGTAGATTCAATTAGTTTTTTATGTACAGAAAACAGAATACTAGTTATCATATGGCAACTAGTTTCATATGGCAATAGACTAAAAAACTACAGCCAGGGGTTAATTAGCAATTACTGACAATAACCACTTATACCGTCTGTGTTTTGTGGGGTAGATGAGAAAGGTTCAATTTAATTTTAATGTAATAAAACCCACTGTGTATGTTTGATTGAAAGCTCAATAACAGGATTCTTTTGCATTGTGTTAGAACGTTTTTTTGATTTGTACTTAATCCCTGTATGTTGGCTTGTTACAAATAAAGGATAATAATAATAATAATAATAATAATAATAATAATAATATTAATAATAATAATAATAATTTATATTATCTATAGTTTCAAATTATACTAGATTTAGCACTTTCTCTGTGTCTCTTTAACCAAGCTCAGAACGTCTTAATCCTTAATGTGTGTGTGTTCTGCTTTGGGAGATAGCTGCAATATTGATTTTAACAATATTAAGAAACACCGAATCCCAGGGTGCTCATATATCTTGAAAACATTTTTATTACTCAAGCTTTGTAAAATGAATAAGAAAAATGTATTTGCATATAAGCATTTGGTGTGACAGTTTTAAGAGGTTTTATTTTTTTAATTATTGCGTATTAAAATATATTATGAATTTATAATATTATAATATTTATGCAGATATGCATTGCATATTTTACATTTATTGGTAGTAAATTATTGTGTTATATTTTATGATTTTATTGTATCAGAATATAATTAACGATATATATTTATTTTTTACCGTATTGTTGAAAGAACTAAATAAAATAATTGATCAAATAAATAAATAAAATAGATTGTTGATTGTCCAGTCTGGTTTACCTATATCTTCAGAAACTTTCACTCTCCCCCTAAAACAAGAACCTTGATTGTTTATGCTTTGGGCAATGGTTGGTCTACACCCTACTGCTTTCTCAGCATGTGTTGACTCTTTAATCACCATTGTATGATCACGTCATTCAGATGAGGTCTTTTCCTTGTGTTTAGATACATAGGGGGCTCTGATCTCCTGCAAAAAAAAGAGGAGTAACGTAGAAAAGAAGTAGGACATATCCATGGTTGTAGGAACTAAGGGGGACGAGGGGACAATTCCCACCCAGATTTTTCAATGTTTGTGTTTATTTGTAAAGAAGCCATTGTGTGGTATTTTTATACTATGTATCCACCCAGATTTTCTTTGGCGCCTACACCCGTGGACATATCATTGAAGGCATTTTCAATGTCCTTACTTAAGATGTTCTATAAAACAAATTGTATGCTCCTGAGACTTGGAGATGGCGCTGCTTTCAGCAGATACATTGTGCTTATCCACTTCACTCCCTCATATTAAACAGGGAGGGGTTGTCTTGTCAGATTATCTTACTCTTATCTGTTCATTCAACTAATGAGAAAGGCAAGGAATACTGAATAATTAAATCAAGTCAGGTTTGGAAGAACAAAGGCAATTTTAGATGGAGGAAATAGGTTTATGTTCCTAAAAAAAAGCTCTGTATTATATATTTTTATCAAAATGAAAAGTGCTGAAAATGTCAGAATTGCACATGCAAAGTATCTACACATTAGTAGATGTGTAAGCAATAAATATAACAAATTGTTTTAGAAAAAAAGAAGACCCTATTAGTGTATAGAATGTTCCATCTTGCCTAGTTTCAACACTTCCTTATAGCTTGGAGCTTGATGGGCTGTTGCTATCTTATCTATCATGGAGAGAGGGGTTAGAGTGGAGGAAAACTGCAAGCCTTGCGTCTGCGAACATGTAACACTCCTCATAGAAATGCAACTTTGACCAAATAATCATGGATGCATTTATTGACCAATAAAAAAAATATATGTTTTGTTTAATTAAAAACATTTTTATGACATTTTCCCTGCTTATTTTTTTTGTTAGATTAAAAAAAATATATACCGTATATATTTTTCATTGTGCAGTGATCCTTTAAAGTTCAGTAATGTTATACACATTGAAGGCAACTGTCCTGATTTTGTATGGGAATCAGTTTTAAAAATACTAACAAGTAAACAGTACTAAAATAGGAAAATTGTTACGATATGGTGTTTATCATAGTTTACAACCTCTGCAGCCAAATGCTGGGGACAGAAAAGAGAAAGCATTGCATTTACATGTTAATGAAATATGATCAAGGGTAAAATACCATATACACGCACATACAGCCACTCAAATACTTTAAGAGCCCGGGTTAAACTGCAGGACTATGCTTATATAAATATTTGACGCTTGGAATGATGTAAATTAAAAAAAAAAAAAAACATGAAGTAATTTTACTAAATAAGCCCTAGTGTGTAGATTGTACCAACAACCCATCAGATTTCTAACATTCCTATCATAACATAGTATTCCTATAATTTACATTTCATTCAAACAAATACAAATTTTAAACTATATTTATTTTTCCAGCTTGGTTTAAAAAAATTATATTAAATAAAGGACAATGCATTATTTATCGAACTGGGATCCAATAGGGTAATTTCACCTGCTTAACTTTAAAGCCACATTTATTATTGATTATATGTTTTTATTTTATTTTTGGTAGTTAATTGTTTTACTTATAATAAGGTTTGCAATACTGTGTAACTTTGCATCTACCCTCTTACAATTTACCATAAAGTTCATGTCTTATGGCAGATTGAGAGAAAGAAGGTTAAATTGAAGTTTAGATAAATTATAAACTGTTTGTTTTAACTGCTGTAAATTAATAATACGTGTTAGTTCTGTCAAATTAATATATATATATATATATATATATATAGTATCTCACAAAAGTGAGTACACCCCTCACATTTTTGTAAATATTTTATTATATCTTTTTATGTGACAACACTGAAGAAATGACACTCTGATACAATGTAAAGCAGTAAGTGCAGTAAGTTATACAGCCTGTATAACAGTGTAAATTTGCTCAACACACAGCAATTAATGTCTAAAACCGTTGGCAACAAAACTGAGTACACCCCTAAGTGGAAATGTCCAAATTGGGGCCCAAAGTGTCAATATTTTGTGTGGCCACCATTATTTTCCAGCACTGCCTTAACCCTCATGGGCATGGAGTTCACCAGAGCTTCACAGGTTGCCACTGGAGTCCTCTTCCACTCCTCCATGATGACATCACGGAGCTGGTGGATGTTAGAGACCTTGTACTCCCCCACCTTCTGTTTGAGGATGCCCCACAGATGCTCAATAGGGCTTAGGTCTGGAGACATGCTTGTCCAGTCCATCACCTTTACCTTCAGCTTCTTTAGCAAGGCAGTGGTCATCTTGGAGGTGTGTTCGGGGTCATTATCATGTTGGAATACTGCCCTGCGGCCCAGTCTCTGAAGGGAGGGGATCATGCTCTGCTTCAGCATGTCACAATACATGTTGGCATTCATGGTTCCCTCGATGAACTGTAGCTCCCCAGTGCTGGCAGCACTCATGCAGGCCCAGACCATGACACTCCCACCACCATGCTTGACTGTAGGCAAGACACACTTGTCTTTGTACTCCTCACCTGGTAGCCCCCATACACGCTTGGCACCATATGAAACAAATAAGTTTATCTTGGTCTCATCCAGTAATCCATGCTTCCTTCGGGGACGCCAGCCATGCAGACCAATTTGATGCAGTGTGCATTGTATGATCTAAGCACTGACAGGCTGACCCCCCCACCCCTTCAACCTCTGCAGCAATGCTGGCAGCACTCATACGTCTATTTCCCAAAGACAACCTCTGGATATGACGCTGAGCATGTGCACTCAACTTCTTTGGTCGACCATGGCGAGGGCTGTTCTGAGTGGATCCTGTCCTGTGAAACCGCTGTATGGTCTTTCCCATCGTGCTTCAGCTCAGTTTCAGGGTCTTGGCAATCTTCTTAGAGCCTAGGCCACCTTTATGTGGAGCAACAATTCTTTTTTTCAGATCCTCAGAGAGTTCTTTGCAATGAGGTGGCATTTTGAACTTCCAGTGAGCAGTATGAGAGAGTGTGAGAGCGATAACACCAAATTTAACACACCTGCTCCCCATTCACACATGAGACCTTGTAACTAACGACTCACATGAGGGAAAATGGCTAATTGGGCCCACAGTTCCACTTAGGTGTGTACTCACTTTTGTTGCCAATGGTTTAGACATTAACGACTGTGTGTTGAGTTATTTTGAGGGGACAGCAAATTTATTTTGAGGGGACAGCAAATTTACACTGTTATATACAGTGTCATTTCTTCAGTGTTGTCACTTGAAAAGATATACCGGTAATACCATATTTACAAAAATGTGAGGGCAGTCATTTTGGGCAGGTAACTTGCAATTGGAATGCGAGTAGCTAAATTTAGCCAATTGAATATCCATAACCTTTACAAGCAGATTTGGCAATCTGAATGGGGCCCAATGCCAGCAAAATACTTTATTGACTGGATTTCTACATGTAGTGGTAATCTTGTCCTATTAAATGACCAATGTTATGCTCCTACAATGTAGACATCCATCTTGGGTTAGTAATTTTATCACACTACCAAAAACAAAAGGAAGATATGGGAGAAACAGCACATTTAAAATGACAGAAAAAGGAGCATCTATCTGAATAAGCTTCCTCATTATATTTCTTCACTTGTTATATTAAAAATAATACAGTTGTGAACACATTTTACATGTCTAAAACAGCTCAGATAACATGTCTCAAACTCAGAATTGCAAGTTATACAATGTTTCCAAAGGGGCATGCTAATGAGACCATAATATGTTCTCATTCTTTAGTTAAAAAACAATTAGATGTGATCCCTTTCTAGCCTATGCTGTTGTGCCACAGCTTTCATGCTTATTGATTAACTTACCCACAGACAGAACAGTTGCGATCTTGTGGATCTCATCAGTGTGATTCTGGTTACTAACTCATCCCATTATTTGGATCTCATTTCATTTTTCACCAACCCACTTTCCTTGCACAAACCGACAACTTGAATTAACAAATGTAAAAATCCCACACACAACATTTACAGAAATTTCATGGATGCCTTTAGGGTCTAGGGAAGGCCTCCTTTTTTTCTTCTAGTTAAAAACTAAATGTATAACTTTTTTCCTGGCTTAAATTTTTTTTTTTTTTTAAAGTCTAGTTGTATTTTAATTAGAGGCAGTGAAAATAATGTGTCAGTGCTTGTATAAACTCCTAATTAACATGTAAGTTTCCCAATCTTCCCAATGTTTTGGGACATGGGTTACCACTTGTCCTCTGTTATCAGCTACAGGCAGCTTTATCTTACTGATTGTATTTATTCTATATCCAGGGTAGGGTAAGGAACAGACTCCATCCCTGTTACACTCCAGAGCAGACGCTCCATGTTTTCTAGTATAAAAAAGGATTAGCTTACCTGAGACATCCTGGCATTTAAGCACTTAAGATTTCATTAACTGGAACATAGTACTAAGAAGCATGATGGCACAAGAGGGGGTTAAGGGATTAAAACCTGCAATTAAGCACATAAACCCTGATTGTGGAATTTTAAACATAAAGTCTAGTTAATGATATAAATTAACTAAATATACTAACAAAGATGAGTAAACTTTTTTTAACCATTTATTTGCTTACACAACATGTTATTGTAAGTCACAATGAAAAGAGATTGTTAAAAGGCCCTTTAAATGTTTGCATAACAGACCAATTACAGCTCTTATCCCGCATCCAAGGCGAAAGCTATCAAGAAGCTGCCTAGAAAGCATTGCTAGTGAAAGAAACTTTTCACTGCTTTTTGTTTCATACAAAGCAAGAGCACTTATCTGGGCAAATAAAATTAGGTGAGCATTCAAGAAAATGAAACTAACTATATTATAAGTAGAAACTCAAACATGTAATTGACTCTTATGGGATAATATTGAAGGACACGCTCTAGTCTCCACTGGGCTTTTTCAAGAATTTGAAAGATGTTTAGCTTCTTTGTATCTTATCAAGTGAAAGTTTACTATTTGAAGCTCCATTTTGTAAAATATATATTGTGACATTGTCATCCACTCCAAGCCCAATTTTGATTACTTACTATCAAGTTCCTGAATTTGTCTGGTTGCTTACTATAATGATAATTGAGTTAAAAAGTAATGAGCATCATGTTATACTCCCAAACGGTTCCTCTTTTGGAGGTACAACTCCGCTTTTAAAGAAAACCCCAATGTAAAAAAGAGTTTATTTTTCATCACGCCCTGTCATACTCCCAAACCATATCATACTCCCAAACTGTTCCTCTTTTGGAGGTACAACCCTGCTTGGAAAGTAAACCCACTATGTAAAAAATAGATTATCTTTCATCACTCTCTGGAGGAAAATCCCACATTTAATATTTGCCGGTCCTAACCATGGGCCTCATTCAATTGCGATTTGGCCAGGTGAATAGGGCTCTATATAAGCACATAGCATATGTTTTTTACTGAAGTTTTTAGTTAGCTAAGTTCTATGCAAAAGCAAGGTCTTCACTAACTAAAACCTTCTGTAAAAATCATATGCTATGTGCTTATATAGAGCCCTATTCAACTGGCCAAAGCTCAATTGAATGCGGCCCCCTTATTGGTCTGCTTCAAAATCCAGGAGAAAGATATACATTTTGAGTCAGTTCTACTATGTATATGTTTGTATGGAGTATGTGTGTATCTCTAACACTCATTTTGCACAACATAATGAATATTGCAATTTTTTAGGAATATAAGTGTCCATCAAACAATGGGAGGACTGTGATACTGGTCTTGTAACCCACCTGTCTATTCTAAAAATAATGTTAATTGTAACCTCATGTTAAATGTCTACTATGATGGGGTTTCTTTTGTGTATTGAGTTACTGATTAGCAATTAATTTGATATTTGAATTAAAGGAATCAATGTATTTTTTAAACTAAATTTTAAATTAGCATTGTTGCTTCAGGCAGATATGATTCTTTCCATTATTATTAGATGTCCAGGAGGTGAAAGAGGATCTTCCCAGAAGATTGTTCTAATTTTTGTGACTGACCATTATAGCTTTGCTTACAATAGGCGCTACAGGGAGGGAGGAAGATAATGTATTCAGGACAACAGATAAAAACTTACCTCTCCTGCGGCAGGTCATCCCCCACCTTGTGGACATCAGATGGGAGGGGTGGAGAAGAACACATCTGCTGATGTCTGAAACACCGATCTTCACATGAAAGTTTTAAAAGTTATGCTGATCTTTTTTCAAATACTGATTTTATTGCTGATCTGTAAGTAAACAAATACATTAATCCAAATTGTATGACCAATACAGTGGTCCTTTAAATGGACATGGAACGCAATTCGTTTTTTTTATGCATTTAAAACAACTTGCGTTGAGTATTACCAAAGTTGTGTTTGGCATGAAAAATATTAAGTAACACATGTTACAACTACAAGAAGTGCACAGAGCATACGTACATCTGTAGATTTAATTGGTAGACAGGTATGATTCATACATCTGTATTACTGCTCATTGGCAGACAGGGGCAAGCCCCCATATCAGCTAAGCATTTTAATCATTTTTCATGTTCACAGCATGATTTCAACAAAGAAATCACAGAGGTACATTATCAAATACCATATTTCAGATGCAACAAAAAAAATAATGTTTTCAATGTTCCTTTAACGAGATATTGTTTATGTCAGGATATTCAACAGGTCGCTTAGATATATACTGATAGCTTTACATCTGCTTGTCAGTACTCTTCAGTGGTGGTAATAAAGGCAATCACCCCATAGAAACCTAATATATAGTAGGTATATGATGCAGTGTTGTCATATGTTAAAGGGCCAGCTAAATCACTTCTAAACATTGGTATAAAAAACCTTTGCTGTCAACTTGGCTTTGCATTAAAGCTGTGTAATACAGCATGCATAAGCTTAAAGGAATCCATGTTTAATTATGGCTATGGATTCAAGAGCGAGGCATTTGTGGGCACATTTGCATGTCCCAGCTCAGCTTCCCAGAATGCAGTGTAATAACTGTTTTTCTTGGAATTCTGATCTGGAAGCAGGTTTTTAAACTTGTTTTAGACATTCAAATGTGAACACAGATGTACTATTTATTTTACTCTCAATAGTGAGAAATAGTAAACAGAAAATTACTAATTTCCCCTTCCTCTTGAACATGCTGATCTACCCATCATTTTCATAGTCCTTATTGTCGGTGGCAGATTGTAATAAAATGACTTGCGGTTAATTCAAGTTGACCATTTGTATTAATCACAAACAATCGCATGTTAATTAGGAATTCTACAACTGACATGGCAATCACACAGCTGTCCATTCAGCTAATATATCTATAGTCATATTATTACAAGCAGATATACAGATAGAAGATAATATTTTCTGCAGCAAAATAAAAGTCATGATAAAGTGTAAAGTTTACAACAAAATAATATAGTAGGAATATTGTTTGCCTGAAAGTAGTCTATTTTTTGTCCTAAAACCTTACAGTCTGTTATTAGCAATGTATAAAAGTAAAATAGTTTGCAATCTGATAAACCACCTAGAAGAGAATATTCACTAATGAATTACCGGTATCTCTCCCAGCAGGCATTCAATTGTCATAAATCATGTGAAATCCAAACAAGAACGTAACAGCAGAGCCAATGTAGTGGAGGCAAAATATCTGGTAAACCCAAACAATACTACAAATGTGTCAACCTTGCAATGGTGTTTAAGCTTATCCATTCAGCGTTTTGTTAGCAGAGACTAGCCGGGGAGCAGACTTTTTACACAGCCCTCAGGGCAAGATTTATCATTAGTTATATTAGGCTGCTGCCTAGGGGCACTTAATTCACAGGAACGGCTGTCTGTCCAGCCATGTGATGCATCATTGCAGTCCGCACCCACTTGTTTCAAATTCTGATGCAACATGGCTGCCAAGTGTTGGAGAATAATATCTTATAATGCAGAGATATGTTTGTTGTTGGATGGAGGTGTCACATAAGTAGACATAATGCAGCAAAAAAGACAAAGATTGAGTTCCACTGGGACTATGAGATATATTTTGGAGTTTTTCTGACTAGCTCATTCGGAAGAGAGCAGCCCTACTAAATTTCTTTCTGCCGCACTGAATATTTCTCCCTACCCTCTATCAAACACTGTATATATGTGTAGTGATAAACAGATATAGGTAGATAGATAGATAGATAGATAGATAGAGGGTATTTGGTAAAGTATTTGCTAAAATACGACTGTGTGTTCTCTTTTTTTAATTGATAGTCTCAAAACAACTGATTCAAATGTATAACTGATCTGAGGGCTTGCCTCTGTCAGCCAATGCACTGTAATATAGTTGTATGAGTTATTATTGTCTGCCAATGAAATCTACGGAGGGATGTATCCTCTGTGCACTTAATGTTATGTTTTACGTAATCTCTTGTTATGCAAAACACAACTTTGGTAATGTCTAAAGCTTGCTATTTTAGATGCATGATAAAATAATGGTGTTTCATGTATTTTTAAGATTAAAAAAGGGTAATACACCAGTCATAGTAATTCTTTGCTTAGATCTGGTACACATTGCAAAAAAAAAATGGTACCTAATTATTGTATTTATTAATTATTCGGTACTAGTATGGACATAATTGTTGTGTACTAACCATTTATGATATTTAAATAGAAATTCCAAAATATGTTTAACTGAAATTACTGTGCAATATTTCTCAGTTAGCATTAATACATTTGTAATTCCTTACTGGAGTTATATTTTAGGCACTATGGCCACCTAAATACCTTATGCCTATTAAAATATTTAGTGCATATAATCAGTTCTAGATGAATCTTAATCCCACCTGAGTGACCATTTCCTTAAAATATTCCATTTAATCTGGTATTTAGCTGCAGTTTCTAACCGTCGGGCTCTGTGATGGCACCGCCCTGTCCGTCACTCTACAGAACAATTAGAGCAACTCTGAGTGTGACCACACCGAGCTAGACTTATCATTGGAAAAGTGGTGGTGGATATAATAACCTTTCAGCAGGAGTGGTAGCTAGGAATAGGGTAAATGAGTTAAATAAAATGTTGGGGTAGGATAGGTGCATGGACATTGGACAAGAACAAATATAATACCGTCTCAAAAAGTTAATAGGACCACTGCACAATTGTGAAGTAACAAACCAACAACATTAGCAGCTCCTATGATCATAAAAACATTTTTAGCAAAAAGAAACCTAATTTTTGAAAATATTATATTTAGAAGATTTAATCTTGACTGTTTTCAACACTTCTTGATAGCTTGGAGCATAGGGGTGTGCGTTAATGTATATGTTTGTAGAAGGAGAGGTAGGGAGAGGGAAGGTAAACATGATAAATAACTAACTTTAAGATGTTGACACCTACCCCTTTCCCCACACATGCTCAGATGCAGACCACATGCGAAAAATATAAATTGACCTTCAAACATACAATCTTTGCCAAAGTATCATGGATTCCATAAGGGACCATCAGAGGCATCAAAGTTGATTTTTTTCTCTAATAAAAAAGGGGCTTTAGCCTTTCTTCTTCCTAATTATGTTCTTACTAAAAATACATTGTTTTATTGTATGATGGCCCTTTAAAGGAAAGTGGACCCCAATGTATGGTTTATCTTAAATCCAAGCATCCCTTGCTATGTCTTCCAGTCTATGATTAATTACTAATTTGTTTCAGTTACATATTACTTATAGATTTTTGTGACATTCTCAACAAGATTTCGATATATTGCAGTATATTTAAAGGGCTAGTGTAGTTCACCACTTGTTAGTTCAAGAAGTATGTGTTAATGAATTCAGCAATAAAGCCATCTGTAAATAAAATGGCTTTAAAATGAAAGTTAACCAGGCTGATATGATGGGTCTGTCCTCGCCTCCCTCCTGTCACACGATTCAATATTGTTTTTGTGGAAGCCATTGAAATCACCTGCCAACTGTATAATTATTTAATAGTTATGACTTATCTTCCCCTATCAGTGTTGTGTGTGTGACCATATCCCCCCATTAGTGTTATACATTTATTTTTTTGTTGCCTGATTTTCCAACCAATGGCTAATTTCCAGTCGTATTAGGTTAAACGGATACTTAAGTCAGAACACAAAATAATTGTACAGCTAATATACCATTTAAATGGCTTCTACAGAAACAATATTAGCAATGCGTCAGGAGGAAGGTGGAGACAAACCCAACAGTTCCGGCCCATTAACATTATTTTTAAAAACAGTTTATTTAGAAATAGCTTAATTGTTGAATTTATAACAATGCTTTAATTTATTTGCAACCTTTATATTGCTTCTTAAGTGGATAAATGGCGTTTGAGGCGTTTTAATTGTATTTTCTCAGAGTGTTTACTTTACCCATTTGAAGCTGCAGTAAAATTTGGTGACTACTTCAAGAAAAATAAAACTTTGTCTTTTATGAGCAGCATTAGTTATACGTAAAAGTTATATTTTATGAGCCATTGTGCAGCAGCCCATGTTTTCATCATGTTATTTGAAAAAATAGATTTGATCAAAGGGGAACAATAGGTTTATAAAGTAAAAAAAAAAAAAAAAACTTTTTATCAATTACTTGCAGTTATATACACTTTTGATAAGATCTAGCCTTAAGAGCCTATGTCTTGTCTGTGAGCTTATCTTTGTTGTTAAGTAAGGGACCATTGGCACTGATATCAACTCATTGTAACCCGGTGCATATCTCTTTGCTCTTATTAACAGGCAATTCATTTTGCTTATCAACTCTTCAAATATGAAAGAGCCTTCTATGTTTATAATTAACATCAGTGAGTTTTTTTCTGCCTTGGCCAACAAGACCCAGGCCTAGACCAGCACATTTTCATGGGCCAGCAGACTATCTGAAATTATCAAACAGATCTTAATGCATGGTCATTTAAATAAATTCTTTAAGATAAAATCTCTACACACAAAAGGTAGACTTATACTGGAATCTACCTACTGCATCACATTGTGCGGGGACCAGGAATGTGTAATATATATGTTGGAACAATCCACATTATTATGGAATACTGTAAACATATGCAGAAAATGTATTTATCCAGTGACATTTCTGTTTGCAAGTGTATCTAACATTTGTATAGAATGCTACATACATAAATAAATCATCTACAACATGCAATGCCTTTAGGTGCAATGAGCCGTCATAAACAGTGGCTCATCCCATGTATTCATAGTAAACACCCCTCATAACAAAGGAGTTCTAGGGAGGAAAGAGATATAGTAACAGCGATGCACAAATTTGAATGGGTTTAAAGGGCCATTTATCTCGCTGTAAGTGTTCTTCATGGTGTGAAAGAGCACATTATTTTATAATATTAAATTATATATTTCTGGGGGTGAGGACAGTGGTTGATAGCAGTTTTCCCCTGAAATCAGGAGTGCACTGAAATGTTAATCCATAACTGACCTGCTAAGCTGAGTCCATCATTATATGCTCTGCACAGACGCATTTAGCTCCATTTTTCTTTTGCTCACTACACAGAGCTGTGGGTCTAGCAGAGGGCATGTCAGTGACTCATGTAAATACAGATTTTACTTTATACATTTCTCAGTGAAAAATGCACATTTTTAAAAAAAATCCAAAAGTATTTCAACATGCTTCAGGAGATCTTTACAGTGATGTGGTCCAAATTGTGCTGAATTAAGTGTCCTTTAATAATTAAGGCAGCATAAAGCTTAGAAGAACCAAAGATGATCTTGGTGACAGAGCCCAGACCTGTATACAGCTGCAAATAATAATAGATTAAAAGCTTTTTGTTTGTTTTTTTATATTTAAAAAAAAATAGAATAAAAAAAAAAATAACATATTGTACATATTGTCTCTTTTTGTTAGAAAATGTCCATCAGCAGAACATAATGAGATTTTATATCGCTCCTCAAAAATATTTTCTTTCAAAAACATAATTTTTTAAATTTGTTTGCTTCTTTTTGGAACTAGGCCAAAGCCTGAAGTTCTTATCTTTAGTGCTTCTTTATGGGCAATTTTCTTCGCTCAGGTTTACTACTTATGCATTGATCACCTTATGTAAATAGCTAAATTGCCTGCCCTGACTTCAAACAGTTTACTGATGTGGGAGCAGCCATCCTAATTAACTTGTAATTACCTATACTTTATCAATTAGCTAAAAGCAGCAAAAGAGAACAAAACGTCTACAAACTTTGCAACAAAAAAGGTGCAGCTATGAATATTTGAATTTTTTGTAATAAAAAAACGAATAAATTCATTTCAGATATTTTTCACCATGATTTGCATGACTTATATTTTCTTCACTCTGATGATTTTATGTATTAGGTTCTTCACCAGGAATGTGTTTCCAGCTGCACACTTCACATTTTGTAAATGTAATTGTGTATGTCATGTGATTGGAGAATAGATTATATCTCCCAAATTACAATACACCACAGACCAAGACATCTTGTAATGTGTCAGGAGGAAAATATTTCACAGACACTTTAAAAAGGAAGAGTGAGTAAGATGATAGAAGTTATGAATGTCCTTAAGGTTCAACATAAGTAAAGAGGACGGACGGATGGATGTAAAAAATGAAGAAAACGTTTATGACAGGTAGTAGATTATTATGAAAGAATGTATTTTATAAATCAGTGAGAGTGACTGGAGGGAACAGAATATAAAGTCAGCAAGTAAAATGTACAGAATTTGGGTTTTAAAGGACCATTGTAATACACTTTACCTTATTCATGGGCATATTTAGATTGTATGGGCATTTATATTTGTTTGCCCCCATACCCTACTTTCTGCTCCTACTTTTCCCTTTCTATATCTCAAATTGTAAGTTTATGTGTGTGTATGTGTATATATATATATATTGTATGTCAGGAAGTGTCATGTACAAACATTTCTGTGCATATACAATTTTTTTTCAATGTACATTACTGATATCTTCAGGCAGCCTGAAAATTGTGCTGCCCTAGTCTTGGGCCTCTGGGCCTAGGCAGAAGCACACCCTTGACTATATTGAAATATACAGCTTTGCAATCCACTTTGCAATTTTCTTAATTGAAAATCCATTTACTTATATCAGGGATTTTTTTCCTTGTCCAAGAATACAATTTATTTTTCTCAGTGTTCATAAAGTCCTATGTAAGTCAATTAGCTAAATACGCTGAGTAACACAACATGGTTTGTATCAATTTGCACTAGCATTTAGATATGGACGTCTAAAGCAAACTCAGGACAACCCCAAGGTTACAGACAGGCGGGATTACCTAGAAATACATAATAAGCTGTCCATGTATGTGAGGTATAAGGGGCAGGGTTATAATACTTTATTCAGGTAGTATGTCACGCCAGATAAATTATACAGAATGGGTCAAATCCCAAACCAAATGTACTCAAGAGGGTGTGGACAAATAGGTACCTACTACCACAACTGGTGGGCATGCCCCAAGGAGGTGCAAAGATTCTGGAATCATACGAGGAATTTAAGTGCAGGATGTCTCCAGACAGATATATCATTAGATCCATACATTGTTTTATTATCAAAGCCATTGGATCCTGTGTATGTAATATTGCCAAAATTTGCGCTCTATCAATGGAGCTCTGCCTCCGGCTTGTGGGATTTTTTGGCACGCTTTTGAGGGCGCACATTATCCTTGCACCCTATAGACGGGACACCATTGGAAACATTACACAAAATGACAATATTCCAGTATCCCAAATAACACTGGCTGCGAGGCGAGCTTTGGCCAAAGTTTGGAACCAACAAACTCTCCCATCACAAACAAATGTTTTATAAAACACTAACGAAAACGCTGAAATGGAAAAACTGATGGCATTATTAAAGGGTAATTTAGGTTCATTCTCAAAGAAATCGGATAAATGGAATCACTTTTTGGGTTTGTGGTCTCATGTAAGATATCTTAAGATAAATTTCTAAGGATACTATCTAATTAAAATTAAACTAACAACTAACCAATTCAAATTATTAGAAGATCAAGATATATTGTTATTCAAATCTGGTTGGATGTGCTCAAATGTTGGATACAGTAATAGAAAATGTGTTGTATTTTCTTTATAAGAATATTTCTTAACAAAACATTGACTAACAAAATATATATCTGTAACATTTGGATATCATGTGATTTCTTATCGGATTCACTTTTATTCCTCTTACCCTCCCTTCTTTCCCTCTATCTCATAGTTATATCTATTTTATAAGCAATAAACGGAACACAACTTTTGTATACTTAGTACTTTAGTATACTTCTTGTTAAAAAAACGAAAAGTAAACAGTTTAAAAAATGTCTATTTAGCATAGGTCAGGGATTTTTTCATACTATATCAACAATATAACAAGCTTATAGACAGATAAATAATATAATTTTGCAAGTAAGAATTTAAAGGAAAATTTACTTTTAAAATTATAAGTGGTGTATGTCACTGTATATGAGACTATACTGTGGAGTGGTGGGGCATTATAAGGAATCCAACAGTAACCAGTAAGTTACAACTACTTTAAATTAATGTAAAATAGTTGAACAATATAAATATATAATAGCTTAAAAATACTTTGCATCTTTCTGTAATGTAAAAGATCATTGTCATAGATCTACTAAGCTTCACAGAAGCTTTGCTCAGGGTGTGATTAGTATACTATAGGGAAAATTTGTCGGTCCTTCTGAAGCTTAGTGGATCTAGGAAAAATGTATTTATAAAATCATTAACAAATTCACCAATATGTCCTATCCAGCAGATTAGTCGATTCTCTTCAGTCCTCTTCTATGGATAATTGGGCGGATGGAAAGATCGCTCTACAGGATGTTGTTACAAGGAAGAGACAGAGCTGATTATGCAATTAGTAGTCAGTAGTTACCCTCCCTGTCTTTAACTACCTTTATCTAGGGTGGATAATTTACTCTTGCAGTGGGAGTGATAAGCAGGAGCATGCCCAGTACTTAAATAATTTTCATTGTTTTTATTTATAGTTACTGGGCATACTTATCACCCCATAGTGTTAATTCACTTCCTTAGATAAAGTTTCTAGCAG
This sequence comes from Discoglossus pictus, assembly GCA_027410445.1. Lineage (NCBI taxonomy): Eukaryota > Metazoa > Chordata > Amphibia > Anura > Alytidae > Discoglossus > Discoglossus pictus. The sequence continues at coordinate 331,768,866 of CM050167.1, forward strand.
CGAGGGATCAACTTTTTGATTAATTCTGACTTAAAGCACTTAACTCAATTATTTAACACTCTCACTGTTTAATAACAAACAACTGCAATTATATTGATCTTGTACGAACATTAATTCACACAAACTTCAAAACATACACACGCCTAGCTTTTACTTTCTAAAAGAGCACAGCAAGGGGTCTGGAGAAAGGATGATATGGATGGAAGCTCCATGGGAAAACAAAAGTGCCATTAAAAACAATTTGTCCCTCCAAAAAAGTGACATTTGGGTGGCTTGGTGGGATAAAGGTACTTTTCTAGCATATGCTTCCAATAAAATAAAGTTTGTTTGTTTGTTTTGAGTCGGGTTTAATTAAACACATTTATATAGCTATACAAAAATAACCATATTGTTTTTTTCATCAGGAAATAAACAGTATGTAGGTTGCTATAATGTATAGTACAAATAATGTATAATATAACATTACTTTGTTTCTACAGTAATATGAATAATGTTCAAAAGCTTACACTAACTCCCTTTCTCCTACATTTCTTTATTCTTTTTCCATGCTGAAATATATCAAATGGCTTCAAATAAAGTAAAAAATAGCCTATAAAGCTTGTTTGTTTTTTTTACAATGGTAATCACTCTTTAACTCCTCCTTATATCTCTCTTCTAATCTCTTGCTATATCCCAGTTCATCTTCATCTCTCTGCTCATGAATATCTCCTTACTTTTACATTCAAGTCTAGAGATCCTACTTAACTAAAACCTTTCTTACTAGAATTATCCTGCATTCCATATGCAATTACCCTTTAACCATATTGTGTCTGTATATTCACTCTTTAAGTCCTCCTTAAATCTTTCTTCTCATCTCCCGCTATATCTCAACTTGTCTTCTTACCCTCAGTAATATCTCCTGACTTTTACATTCAGTTCTAGAGATTCTGCTTGGCTAAAACCTTTCTATTAGTAATAGTATATTACTATTAGCCCTGAGCTTCTGGAATGCACTAACACACACAATCATATAAAGATGCTTTCTAACAGATCCATTAGCTAATAAACTTACACACGTTGTATTATTCTCCCTTCCATATGCACTTACACTTTAACCATAGTGTGTCTCTATAGTCATTACAATGTTAGTAGTTTCAATGTTTTTTTCTGTTTGGCTTCCTCTGGATCAAGGTCTTTTTTCAACCTCATTTACTATGGGCCTCATTCTATTACCGGCCGTAAATCGGCCGTAAGGCTGCGATTCCTTGCGGGGGTTCTGTTAACTCGCGATTCTATTATACGGCCCCGCAAGGATCTCCTCTTACGGCCGGCCGCATATCGTGGAACCGGCCGTAATCTCAGAAATCTAAAAACGCAAAAATAAATTCAAGCCTGCACTGTACAGCTCTGTAAATGCTAGGGATCATATTGGGGGACATGAGGATTAAAAGGAACCCACTCTCAAGCTTGCACATCAGCCCAAACCCGAGTTCAAATTAACTGTTTATTTTCCGGCTGCGGCGTGGGTGTGTCTGAGGTGCTCCAAGCACTCTGGACTTTTTACATGGATATTTTACGGATATTAAAAATAAAATATTTTACGGATTTGAGTATAGGATAATTATGTGCTATTTTTTCTAACACCTAAAATCCCTTTATAGTCTTCTCAAAGTGCAGGATGGCTTTATTTGAGCTATTTTATGTGCTTAATTGGTGCTAGCGAGACCTCTTTCCTGCAAGTAAGCTGCGGCTCGCTTTTAGCCTTGCAGAGAGGTTTCCCGGAGCAATTGAATTGCAAATAGGAATTTCTTACGGCCGAAACTCTTGCGGCCGTTTTAGATCAAAGGCTTTCCTCTGGCGCGAGCGGCCGCAAGAGATAGCAAGGCACCGGCCGCAAGCCTGCCGGAAGCCCCAGCCGGAGGGGAATAGAATAGCCGAATAGCTTGCGGCCGGTCCTTGAGGCCCTATGTAACTATGTAATCTCTCTGGGCCAGGGACTTTGCAACCTTTTGGTTGTCTTTATGTTAAACTAGTAACTTGCCCGTCATAAATAACAGTGTTATATTTTATGTTCAATTTTCTGTGCTGTCTCTGTGTGACCTCTCTCTCGCTCTCTCTGTGCGTTGTATCTCTCTCTGTGCGCCCTCTCTCTCAGTGCATCCTCTGTGTGTGTGTGTATGCACTCTCTCTCTCTGCCCTCTGTCTCTCTCTGTGTCTTCTCTCTGCACTCTGTGCTCTCTGACTCTCTCCCTTCCCCTCTCTCTCCCTCCCTTTCTCTTCATTCCACTCTTTCTCTCTCTCCCTCCCTCTCTGCCTCCTTCCCTCCCTCCCTTTTTCTCCCCCCTCTTTCTCTCTCCCTCCATCTCTTTATCTCCCTTTCTCTCTTTCTCTCCCTCCCTCTCTCTATCTCCATCTCTCCCTCAGTCCCTCTCTCCCTCCTTCTCTCTATCTACCTCTGCCCCCTCCCTCTCTCTCTCTCTCTGGCTCCCTCTGTCCCCCTCTCTTTCTTTCTCCCTCCCTCCGTCCCCCTCTCTCTCTTTCTCTCTCCCCACCCGCTGCGTCAAGCCACGCATGTGCACTGCTGTGTTGTGCATGCCCGAAAACAACACGATTGCGCCAGCATTGGGCACGCTTTACTCACATCTACAAACTATTATAGTGGATTCACTTTTATTGTCATGTCATTGGCTGCACCTTTAACTAGTATAAAATGGGTGAGTGAGAGAGAGGTAAATGCAAACAGATCCATACAAGCTGAAATGTTGCGGAAGACAGGGTCAAAAAGTCTCAGATTGTTTTGGGCTTCTCTGAGGCTAAATTTGCCATTTTATTTTCAAGTTTTTCCATAGAGAACAGTAATGGTGACCAAGAAGGCTCTACCCCAGGCAAGAAGAATTCAGGGGTACCTCCTCTGTCACCTTTTTTGGCATTTATATGTGTGTAACAAGAGCAGAACAGCGTTCTTACAATCTAAATAAATAAATACAATTACTAAAAGCAGGAGTGTGAGTGACTAAGATTGTCTTCAGGGTCAAGCTGCTCCATTACTAATCCTTGGCACCTCAGACAAACAGCTGAGATTCCTGGTCCAAAGACGGCCCAGCTTAAAAAAAAAAAAAAAAAAAAAAACCTTTGCAGCCTCTGAGTTAATCTGACCTGGGGGAAGAGAAAGACTCAGGAGAGAGATTTACAGAGAGGGAGAGGTACAATGGGGGAACCATAACAGATGGGACAATGGAGACCTCGATGAAATAAATAAGAGATGAGACATAAATAGAGAGAGTTGCAGAGAAGACAAGCAAAGATATGAGAGGGTGAGACACAGCCCCCTTGATTCACTAAACTTTAGTGGGCAGCAATGTGCTTCACTGAAGGCTGCAATGACTATTTAGTATTGGGAAAGTGCCATTGCAGCCTCTGCTTAGTGATTGCAGGTGAAAGAATGAGGTGTGAGAGACAAATAGGTGACTGACAACTGACAACTTCTTTTACCTCCAGTCATTCTAATGATAAGTAGATATGCTAGGAGTTTCAACATGTGGTTGCAATGATGTCTTGGTGATAAGTCAGAAACAGATTGTGTCTTGTAAGATCATTTACATTTCCAGAGGTTCCAGCTAGATACAATCAACAATCATAATATTAATACCAAATATATCTATGTATCAATAATTACACAGTCCACTGTCACTTCTTACGCTAATTAATAGTCCAGGTTAAAACGAGTTAGAGTGGGGATGTCCTTCATAGATAATTGATTCTTAAAAGACCCTTTCAATCTCAATTATCTTACACTTCCACTCAAATTTTGTATGAGAAACAATTGGTTATTTTTATGTGTATTTTGCATTTCTTCTACTGGGATCTTTGATGTGTCATTTTAACTTCTTCAACAAAATACAGATTATCAGCCTTATTAAATTGCGAATCGGCCAATTGAATAGGGCTCCATATAAGCACAGAGCATATTTTATTACAGAAGTTTTTAGTTAGTGAAGACCTTGCTTTTGGATAGAAGATCACTAACTAAAAACTTCTTATATAGAGCCCTATTCAATTGGCCAAATAGCAATTGAATGAGGCCCTGTGTGTATAGTTCAGATCCCTAAACCATAAGTGGTCCCTGGTATTCTCTGCCCTAAACCCTGTGTGGGGCACATGCTATATACTTATAAATGTTCTTTTGTCAGCTGATTTTATTTTCTTAAGTACTTTTAATTAATTAAAATAATTAAATCATTGTAGAAAATACTTCATAATGTACTTATGACTTGCTTTTCCCATATAGCAGAAGCTTCAGCACCACATCCATCTTTATTTTGTTTAGTGGATTATACATGCTCATAATTTGAACTTGACGAGGGAAAACTTTTAACTCCCAAATGTATAATCAATTAAAAGGAATGCCAAACATAAGTGCTGAGACATTTCATTCTATGAACTAACATGGCTACTATGCTGTGTCACGTTCATCATGACTTAGAGAGATGCTGTTGACAGATAAAGGCTACTTGGACCACCGAGTGTGCACAATACAATAGCCTTGGCCATGTTTGTCTTTGGGTAACTCTTTTTATTTACTGGTTCTTTTTTCTTTATTATTATTTCTGCCTACATTTATTAATACTCATATTTATTTTCCAAATCATTTATGTGTTTAGCAAAAACTTGAAATGATGTAAGAACATCAATTATTACTATTATTATGGATTTAAATGGCTGAAGCTCAGTACTTGTAATCTAAATAACGTAATAAACATTTGAGGGATGAAAGGAACCAGGTTAATGTCATGATGGAGAGAGATATTTTGCATTTCTGAGACTATTTTTTATGGGGAAATTATCACTGCAGACACTGCAAATCATAGTGAATTTTGTTTTTCCACTAGCAGCGGGAGCCTGACTTATTACTGAGGGTATCACATGTAATGAGGTATGAGGGGCAGCAGTGGCTATTTCCCCATAGGTAATAGATCACATTGAATATATGCACAAGTCAACCCCTTACTGATTATAAACACATTTATGCTACCATAGACACCAGCTGTGCAATGCTTGAGTTATTATTTACTTAAAAAATGAATAAAGTATTATTCCTCGTGACTGTGTCCTTTTACAAGTAAACCTTTTGTTTTCTAATCTACAATGTGTATGAAGGGCATATTTTGATGGCAGATATAATCATTTTAACCTTTCCATGATATCTATGTTAAGCTTACAAGTACATGCATTAGCCATATAAATACCCCAATCATTCCTGAATTTATTTAGTTATCCCATTCACTTTTGCCGGATTGTATCTTTTACTATCCAACTTTAATCAATGGCCTCTTCTAGTATTCTTCTTAAATGACCACTGTAATATCCTAAGAAACTAATTATTTTAAGCAATACATTGATCATAAGAAAAATACCTAATCAGTTATTTAAAAAAAGTCATTATCAATATGAATTTATTGTCAAAGTTTAGAATATAAGCCTCCAGTAGTCCTGTTGATCTCTACACACGTTCATCAATTGTGAGGGGAAAGATCTATCTAAAAGTGGGTCTGAAGAGCTTTAAAAATAATATGATTAGATAAAACCTAGCTTCAGTCAATATAACCATTCATAGGGTGGCTTCCAGTCAGAACTCATTTCCAATGGAAACCACTTTAACACAGCAAGTCTGCAGCCAGTAAATAGCATTGTATTGATATAACTATTTTGTCGGACAATATAGTATTTCCAACCAACCAGAGCCACCTCTTTTTATTGTCATTAAGGTTGTAGGAGTCCAGCAGCTGATTATTCTGATTTTTGAAGGTAAGGTTAATATTCAAAAGTGTTTTTTTTTTTTTTAAATAGTAACACATTTATTTTATAAAAAGTCAGTGCCTAATTAAAATAATCTTTTAGGACACTACGGTGGTACTTTAAGAAAAGTGCCTCCCTTCTGAACTTTCTTACATGATTTATATTTGAACGTTTCTATCATATTATCACTCCTCTTTTTATATTGCCTCTAATTTATAAACTGAAATACCAGTTATTTCTAAGCAGACGAGGTTGGATGTGCAGTCTGAGCTCTGTTTCATTTCATCCTGTCCTTTATTTCTCTAGTGATGTTTTACCTTCCTCCCCTGCTGAGTTCACACTTTGCAGTTGCATTTATTAAGGAAAGTTGTAAGGACGTGTGGATTTCTGGGTGTCAATTGGGGATAATATAGCCGAATAAAACCGAGAAAAGTGTGAAAAGCAGACTTTTATGGCATTCTTTTTCGTCAGAGATTCATACACCAGGTCTGTCGCGAGCCAAAGCTTAACAAATTTCCTGCTCTATGTACAAGTTGACATCAGCAAGTCCTCCATGAAGGTAATATCTATTGGAGCATATGAGCCAGAGGAGACTACTTTATAATATAGCAGTTTGTTCATTAGATGAGAACTTGCGTCATCTCAAACTGTTATAGTGCATTTTAAGGTCAGATGAAAATGACTAATCCAAGAATTCATATCTGGTGCCGTATACAGTGAAATAAATCTTCTATTTTTTTGTTAAAGTAATACTGTTACCTAGCAGCAGAGACCTTGTCTGATCCATGTTTTCCTTAAATTGATCTAATGCTTAGTTTCTCGGCTACAGTCCTCAAAAGACACCAGCATAGCAGGATTTAAAGGGGTACTGAAAGTACATATAGACAACTAGTAAGTAGTGGCTATCAGGGGCATATTTTGTGCTGCCCCATGCCAATTCAGACTTGCACACACCTCAACGACCCAGGCACTAATACTCCTCTCCTCTTGCAATATCCCACTCATAAGCTTACACGCACCCTGTGGCATAGCTAGAGCTTTTTCCGCCCAGGCTGTCCCTTAATTTGCCCCCTCCCCCAGTGTGAACGTTCCGAGCCTGGTGGCTCCTCCCCTGGTGCCTGGTGGCTCCTCCCCTGGTGGCTCCTCCCCTTGATGGCTCCTTCCCCTGTCGGCTCCTTTTCTTTCGGGCCAGAGGACTCAGAGGAGAGAGGGGAGGCCGGGGAGGTGAAAGGGTCTGGGGGAAGGGATAGGAGCACACGTTGGCCTTTGAGCTCCATTTGCATGTTACGGGCTTGCTCGAGAGTGACTTTGTTGCAATTTAATAGCTAAATGAAAAACATATCGGCTACGGGCTTGACGGATCAAAGGATTTAGGGCTGCAAAGTTCAACCTTGCTCAACCTGTAGCCGTTTTTCAGCTGTCCTGCGTCTTAACCAGCAAGTCGTCTGCGGCCTGCTAATTTAATAGCAAAAAGCCCTAAGATCTATGTTACGGGCTATATTTTAACACGTAGCCGGAATTTAATGGGGCTGTAAGTCAGGAAGTTAAAGGTAGACAGAATATTTACTGCATAAAGACATTTCTATATACATTCCTTCATGTAAAGAAAAGACTATATGAAGTGTTATACTGTATATATAAGTGGTTACTTATGTTTATAAGGTGTTAATTTTGTTTATACCTTCTTAATGTTTTTGCCATGTACTTAACCCCTGTATAGTGCTACGGAATATGTTGGCGTGTTACAAATCAAGATAATAATAAGAAGATAATATACATAAACAAACATACATAATAATGCACTATGTGTTCCATTTTGGCCATTTGAAATGTTGGAAGTTATGTTCCCCTTCAATGGCATAACTATAATGTGAACTACTACAATTATGTGAAAGTAAACTGTGCAAGCCGCTGTATAAAAAAATGTAAATGAGCCGTAGCAGCAAATGTGAAAAGCAGACAAGACGTTGCAGGTTTAGCCATGAAACGTCTATTAAAGGCACCAATAATATGTATCCAGACACATTAACAGGTGAACTCTTGTTAAGAATCACTTTCAAGTTCTTTATTAACATAAATCGGTGCTTGTACTAAAATAAAGTATTTATCACTTCTTAAACTGGCCAAACCCAATTGATAAAGGCCTCAGTGTGTGATTATCACATTCAATATACAAGCATTTCTTTTAAAATAATCTTTGCGTTGGGATCTGGATAACTTTGTTGACATAAAATGTAAATAAGCAAGTCGTGAATAGTTCTTCATAAGATTGTTCACACTTTAAACATAAACAGTGAGGCTGATGGCAGATAAGAAACACTTGCTACACCTAGACCTGTCCCTCTTACTGTGGGCCTTATTCAATTGTGATTTGGCCAATTGAATAGGGCTCTATATAAGCACAGAGCATAAGTTTTTAGTTAGTGAAAACCTTGCTTTTGGATAGATGCTCACTAACTAAAAACTTCTTTAAAAAAATATGTTATGTGCTTATTTAGATCCCTATTTAATTGGCCAAATAGCAATTGAATGAGGCCCTATGTGTATAGTTCAGATCCCTAAACCATATGTGGTCCCTGGTATTCTCTGCCCTAAACCCTGTGTGGGGCACATGCTATATACTTGTGAATGTTCTTTTGTCAGCTGGTTTTATTTTCTTAAGTACTTTTTCATGTATTTACCTTACATTTTGTTTGTGCATACCACATGTTTCAGTCTAATTTTTTTCTTCAGAAATGTTAAAGTCATAATTCCACGTGTAAACAGAGATCCATAAGCAATATTGTTAACATTCGCTTTAGCATTAGTTTTAAAATTCAGACATACTTCATGCTACTTGCTTTTTATTTTTATGCTCCCAAACTTTACATATAGCAAAACATAAATTGTTGTTGTTTAGTCGTTCTGTCATTTCCAACACTCTGTGACCCCATGGAGGGCAACCTGGCACATCTTTTTATGCTTATCCATAAGGTGTTCTTGGCAAAGATGCTGGAGTGGGGTTGCCAGTTTCGTCTTCAGTGCACCGCAATTTGTCTGACCTCTCTACTATGAGCTGGCCATATAGGGTGACCCTACTTGGTATAGCTCACAGTTTAATTAAAGTACACATTACCCTTCTCCATGACAAGGTAGCTATCCAGAAGGGGCAAATAATAAATATTATGTTTTATTTAAAAAGGGCTAACATATTCCATAGCGCAAAGTACAGGAAATTCAGTGAATACATAAGACAAACAAGGCTAAAGTATACATACTGGTACAAAAGGTATAGATGGCCCTGCACTAGAGCCTACATGCTAAGAGAGTTAAGGGTACAAGGAGCTAAAAGGGGAGAGGATTGATGTTATGGTCTTATTTGGTGTTGTTTTTTGTGTTGTTCAGTCATGTCCGACTCTGTGACCTCATGGACCTCAACACACCATGCTGATCCACTTGGTATTCATGGCATTGATACTGGAGTAAGTTGCCAGTTCCTTCTCCAGTAGACCAGAGCATACAGCTCCTGGTATCCCTACGTTGTCTCCCATCCAAGTACTGACTAGGCCCAACCTTGTATGGCTTCAGGGTGGTGTGACCTCTTGGTTCCCTGACTGGAATGAAACCCAGGTTGCAGCTGTGAAATAACTGAATCCTAGCCACTGCACCGCCAGGGAACCAGCAGGATTCAAAAACAGGAGCAGTTCACTGTCTTGTCTGAGTACCTGACATTAGGAAACACGTTAATAGGCTTCTCTGAATAGATGAGTTTTCAGTATTGATGAGTGATGAGTATAGATGAGTGTTTAAAGCTGTGAAGAGTATGGAAGACTGTGATAGAGCAGGGTAGAGAAATCCACAGGGTAGGATCAGCATGAAAAAAGTCTTGGAGTAGAGAGTGTGAGGAGGTAATGATGGGTGAATATCGGCATGTGTCACGGACAAGTGGTGGAAGCGGTTAGGTGACTAGTGAATCTGGTCAATACAGTGACTTTTGCTCTGCAACTGGCAAAATGAATCACAATTGAAAAATACATATTTTATTTGTTCATATGTATTTGTAGCACTTTTTTTTAAACTTGTTGATAAACTTTATTCAATATTTCCCATTCTATTTCAAAATATGTGCTTGATATGTACTTATATACCTCTAAAAGTCATGAAGTATTGCAACAAGAATTAATAGCAGAGTCAACAATTACCCTACACTCCCTCTGCTGTGTCTCTCCCCCTCGCTCCCCTGTGACTCTCCCCTCCCTCCCCTGTGTCTCTCCCCCTCCCTCAACCATGTCTCTTCCCCTCTCCCTTCCCTGTGTCTCTTTCCCTCCCCTCCCTCCCCTGTGTCTCTATTTCCCCCTCTCCCTCCCCTGTGTCTCTTTACTCCCCTCTCCCACCCCTGTGTCTCTTTTCCCCCTCCTCCCTCCCCTGTGTCTCTTTCCCTATGTCCCTTTCCCCTTTCCCTCTGTGTCTCTTTCCCCCTCTTCCCTCCCCTGTATCTCTTCCCCCGTCCTCCCTCCCCTCTGTCTCTTTCCACATTTCCTCCTCTGTCTCTTCCCCCTCCTCCCTCCCCTGTGTCTCTTTCCCCCTCCTCCCTCCCCTCTGTCTCTTTCCCCCTCTGTCTCTTTTCCCCCTCCTCCCTCCCCTGTGTCTCTTTCCCTATTTCCCTGTGTTTCTTTCCCCTTTCCCCGTTTCTCTTTCCCCCTTTCCCTGTGTCTCTTTTCCCCTTTCCCCCTCTGTCTCTTCCCCCCTCCTCCCTCCCCTGTGTCTCTTTACCCCTCCTCCCTCCCCTCTGTCTCTTTCCCCCTTTGTATCTTCCCCCCTCCTCCCTCCCTGTGTCTCTTTCCCCCTCCTCCCCTCTGTCTCTTTCCCTCTCTGTCTCTTTACCCCTTCCTCCCACCCCTGTGTCTCTTTCCCCTCTCCTCCCTCCCCTGTGTCTCTTTCCCCTTTCCCCCCCGTCTCTCCCCCCCTCTAGTGCCACGCTTTACCCGTGGCTGGCACCACGCTGTTCGCATGAGCAGTGCAGCATGTACGGAATCCGTATAAATAGTTTCTATAATGCGGATGCCCTCCCACTGGAGCGTTACACACTCTTTAGAAACTATATTAGTGATAGTCCATTTAAACACACCCATAGCAAATGCTCACTAGGAATCGTATATCTTTTTTAAAGTTGTTTTTATTAAAGGGAATGAGAGACATATCATTATTGGATCTATGAATCATATCATAATGAATGTACCAAAGAGCCCGATGCATGTTTTTGTTATTGCTGCCTCAAGATCATTTGCTGTTTCTTCAGAGTTTAGTGAATCTTGGTCTATATATTTTTTTAAAATAATGTTAGAAAAAATGAGCATAGCTAAATTCCGAATTCTAGTTTTGAAAACCTGCACTTCAATGACCACATTTATATCATGCTCCCATAAAGAAATAAATCATCTGATAAATGGTATTCCAAGTTTAAATAAATAAATAAATAAATAAATAAATAAACACAGACTTAAATTTTTAATTGTATTTGGTTTTAATTGTATTTGGTTATGCTTTCATAGAAGCAGACATTTTTCTTTTGTTCCTAACAGGATTGGACACCTCAGAGGAATGGGATGAGCATTGGATACATATAACATCTCTATTCATCTCTATTGAAAGAATGCCACTTTGAATCTCCATTGGATAAAAGAACAATAGCAGAGCAACTCCCTGTAGAATAACCTTCCTCTCAGGCTACAGGCCAACTACCAACCCAAGATAGAAATGTCCATGACACAACATTTTAGATTCTTCATAAAAAGAACATTGTAGAGATGCAAAAAATACAGAGAAGGGCAACAAAACTAATAAGGGGAACGGAGGGGCTAAGTTATGAAGAAAGACTAACCAAATTAAGCTTATTTTCTCTAAAAAAATGGCGTAAATATGATTATCTTACATAAATACAGGGTCAGTATAAAGATTTGTCAAGTGAGCTTTTTGTACCAAAAGGTTTTCAACTGACAAGAGGACATCCTTTGAGGTTAGAAGTAAAAAGATTTCACCTTAAAGAAAGAAAAGGGTTCTTCAAAGTAAGGGTGGTTAATCTGTGGAATTATCTACCAAAGCAGGTGGTGACAGCGGATTCGATAGATAACTTTATGAAGGGACTGGTTATATTTTTAAATAAAAAAGGCATTTAGGGTTGTCCTAGATAATTAGAGAGAGTGTATTGATCCAGGGAGGAATCCAATCGCCAGTATCTAGGGTCAGGAAGGATTTTTTTCCCCCTTTGAGACAATTGGCTGTCTGTTTGCCTTCTTCTGGATCAAGTAACAATTAATCCGCATATTGCAGATCAAAGGAGATCTAAAAAGGTTGAACTTGATGCACTAAATGCCTTTTTTCAACCTCAATTACTATGTAACTTGAAGTTGTTTATACACTACAATGTTCCCTTTATCAGTCTATACTTGGATCACGTTCACCTTAGCGATGTATTTTCATATCATGGATTTCTTCCCAGTTTCCCTTTAAGAAGTAGGACCGAATTGGCTACAAGTTAAAGCACTTTCAGTTCATCAAAACTCCAACATATGTTTCTTTGTGGATCCGGGACTCTGACTTCCTCTGCCCCCAACGCCCACGGCCAGCAGTTGCTGTTTTCTTTTCTTTTTAAGATCCAAACACTAATGAATAAAAGCCCCTAGTCATTGTTTCACAATTTACAAACATTCCCCTTTGTTTAAAAATTTAATTTTTTTATCCAGATTTTCCATATACAAATGTTTAAGTCTCCAGGAACAATTTGTGATGATCAAAGTATGTAAAGTCGATGCAAGAAGTTGTCTTCAAAGTACTATTATATTTGTGTTCCAAGTACTTCAAAGGCCACTGGAGTCTTTAAAACAAATCTGCGTCATTAAATGAAGAAGTTAAAATCAAACAGCAAATGTGTAAAAACTGTTTTTTTAACCTCTTTTAACTGTTTTATAATCTAAAAAAATGCTGTTATGATCAGGGCTGTATCTACCTTTTTGGAGCCCCTAGGGATTGAAGTGGAGGAGCCGCTGCGAGTAAGTATGCAAGGTATGCACGGACCCATATTGCCTTTTATTGTATGTGTAAGTTCCCTTTCCTGCTGTTACTGTCTTGTGGTGGTTATCCCCCAGTAGCCAGTCTATGAACTGCAGTATTTAATTTTCTCAAAGCCAGGAACCATTTTTTTTAAGAAGTGGCGCCCCTCACATGGAAGTGCCCCTGGGCGGCTGCCTAGTTGGCCTAATGGGTTATCTGGCCATGGTTGTGATAGCTTCTGCAGACTCAGGCTTTGTCTAACCTGACCCTGAACAGGAGTGTATGCAGTGCAATATTTATTGAGATTATAGGCACACTCACACTCTGAATGGACCATACATTACAAGCACCCTCTAAATGCTCATATTTTTCTTTACTGTAATAATAAATTAACTTGTTTTCCCCTTTGAGAGTAGAATGTCTTAAGAATGCATTTGTGTTTGTTGGTTTTTGCTGAACCTGCTAACACACTGTTAAAGGACCGTTTATCTTACTGTAAGTGCTCTTAATGGTGTGAAAGAGCACAATATTGTATTTTAAAATTATATATATATATTTTTTTTTTAATTACACTAGTAACAGCTAAAGTTTAAGTCTGTTTACAAATACAGTGTATCCTGCCTACTAGCTGTTGAATGAGTAATACCAGATAGCCACGCGTGCAGTGAAGACAGTGATTGATAGCAGTTTTTGCCTGAACTCAGGACTGCACTAAGTACCTGTTTAGGTGATTCCAGCATTCCATCCAGTGCACGAATAGATTTGTTAAGGGTTAACTCTTTTTTTTTTCTTTTGCTTACTACATAGAGCTGTAGCTGTGGATCTGGCAGTGGGCAGTCAGTGACACATGTAAACACAGATTTTACTTTATTGATTCCTCAGTGAAAAATGCACGGATTTCTAAAATTCAAAAAGTATTTCAATATGCGTTTAGAAGATATTTACCGTGATATGGTCCAAACTGAGCTCAATTAACTATCTTACAAAACTGTGAAATGTGCATACATTTTAAAACTTAAAAAAAAAAATTGCACTTGATGTTTAGCATTCTGTATAATAATGTAGAGCAGGGGTGGGAAAGTTTGGTCCTGGAGAGGCCTACACAGGCCTGGATTTGAGGATATCCCTGCTGCCGCGTAAAGGCGAGTCACGAGACTATCGCTTCTTCAGTCATTCTGTGCAATGCTCAAAACCAGGCCTGTGTGGGGCTCTCGAGGACCGAACTTGCCCACTCATGATGTAGAACAGTATTGATCGATCCTCTGTCTCTTTCACTACTATAACCTCTCAGAGTGCCACCGATCCTCTAGGCAGGCTGAATTTCTGAGTCGTGGATCCAAGCCAAATATTTGTCTTGTTACAAATGGCTCAGATGGCCTTTTCTTAAAGGAATCATTTATTTTTATTCTAAAGCAAAAACAATGTTTCTAGCCTTGCCAAACGTCACAGTCTGATCATCCAGCGAGGAATGCAAACTGCCATAGAGTATCATACGTGTGCAGTAAATATTTATCCGCACAGTGATTTCATAGCAACAGGTGGCCATTAGAAACTGATAACACAAATCGGTGTGAAGTGGTGTAATAAAATAAATATTATTTCATTAAATGAAAAAAAAAATCAGCATTGCTTACATTTTTAATGTATACAGATAAAACATAATTTGATTAATCCATGCTATTTTTTTATGTTAACAAAATAAGGAACATCAAGCATTAAACTCTACCAATAAAGGATATTTTAAATAGTATATTTTTTAATAAATCTTTGCAGTGCGTTTTAATGTAAAATGCAGTAACAATCATATGACCACACACATATGGTCACCTGAAGCTAACAAAATATTATAATGAGCAAACGTTGCAACAGCAGAGCTATAATTTAAAACTACAGATACGAGGACTGGTTTATTCATTAAATGTGATTATATCCTTTCTGAACCACCCTCCAAACCTTTTATTTTTTCTTGTTGTTCAATCATTCAGTCATGTCCAACTCTCCGTGACCCTATGGACTGCAGCACAACATGCACATCTTGTTTCTGGTTGTGCTTCTCCATAACGATTTCTTGGCAAAGATACTGGAGTGGGTTGCCAGTTCCTTTTCCAATGGGCGGTGATTTTCCTGACCTCTCCATGACAAGGTAGTAATGTTATGTTGTTACATTTTTCACAAGCGTTTTTTTACCATTGTACTATGATTCTTTAAAAGGCTACTTTATAAAGGGCTCTCTAAAGAATAGTTAGGTAGGGCCATATAAGAAAAAAAAGGCTCTATTGAAAACAAAATTGCGTCCTTCAGTCATTTCCGACTCTCCATGACCTAATGGGCCGTAACACACCAGGCACATCTTTATGTCCATGGCCATGCTTACCCACTTGGTTTTCTTGGCAGAGATACTGGGGTGGGTTGCCAGTTCCTTTCTCCAGTGGGCCACAGCATACAGATTCTGGTATTTCTAGCTGGTCACCCATCCAAGTACTGACCAGGACTTTGCATTTAAAAAATAAATTACTATTTTTAATCAAGCCCCCAAGCATTATGAGCTCCTTATCTCTCCAGTGGGAGTGGACTAGAAAGTGTATTTGTGTACATTGCTAGCAGCTCATGTTACACTACTGCCTGCTACTAATGTGTGTTTGCAGTGGTCTCAAAAGGTTTTGCTACTTACCTAGAGCAGCTCCCACTCCAGAAACAATACATTATTCAGAGGGTGGAGAGATCTGAAGTGTATACAGCCTGGGAGGCATGATTTCAAAAAGTAGTTAATTGCACAATGAAAGTTTAATGCTGTTTTTTTTTCTTATAAAGCCTTACCTAACTATTCTTTAGAGAGCCCTTTACAAAACCACTAAAGTGGTCTTTTAATGCACCTTTAAATAAAACTACAAAAAACTCTACTACAGAGCAGGAACAGAAGGGAATGCTTACTTCACAGCTGTGTGTTGCAAATGAGGAGGGGGGGCACTGGGGGGAGGGGGGAGGAAGACACGGGGGAGGTAGACACAGGGGAGGGGGAGGGGGAGGAAACACAGGGGAGAGAGGGGAGATAGACACAGGGAAGATGCGGAGGGGGGAGGAAGACACAGGGAAGGGGAGAGGGGAGGAAAACACAGGGGAGGGGAGAGGAAGACACAGGGAAGAGGGGGAGGAAGACACAGGGGAGGGGAGGAAGACACAGGGGAGGTGGTAAGACACAGGGGAAGGGAGAGGGGAGGAAGAGACACAGGGAAGAGGGAGTTGGGGGAAGAGACACAGGGGAGGGGAGAGACACAGGGGAGGGGAGAAGGGGAGGAAGACACAGGGGAGATGGGGAGGAAGACACAGGGGAGGAAGACAAATGGAAAGGGTAAGAAAGACACAGGGGAGGGGAGAGAGGGAGAAGACACAGGGGAGGGGGGAAGAGACACAGGGGAAGGGAGAGGGGATGAAGAGACACAGGGAAGGGGAGGTGGGGGAAGAGACACAGGGGAGGGGGGAGAGACACAGGGAAGGGGAGAAGGAGAGGAAGACACAGGGGAGAGGGTGAGGAAGACACAGGGAAGAAATACACAGGGGAGGGGGGAGAGGGGGAAGACACAGGGGAGAGGATAAAACTACAAAAACTCTACTACAGAGCAGGAACAGAAGGGAATGCTTACGTCACAGCCGTGTGTTGCAAATGAGGAGGGGGGGCACTGGGGGGAAGGGGGAGGAAGACACAGGGGGAGGTAGACACAGGGGAGGGGGGGAGGGGGAGGAAACACAGGGGAGAGGGGAGGAAGACACAGGGAAGAGGCGGAGGGGGAGGAAGACACAGGGAAGGGGATAGGGGAGGAAGACACAGGGGAGGGGAGAGGAAGACACAGGAAAGAGGGGGAGGAAGACACAGGGGAGGGGAGAGGGGGAAAAGACACAGGGGAGGGGGTAAGAGACACAGGGGAAGGGAGAGGGGAGGAAGAGACACAGGGAAGAAGGAAGTGGGGGAAGAGACACAGAGGAGGGGGGAGAGACAGGGGAGGGGAGAGACACAGGGGAGGGGAGAAGGGGAGGAAGACACAGGGGAGATGGGGAGGAAGACACAGGGGAGGAAGACAAATTGAAAGGTGAAGAAAGACACAGGGGAGGGGAGAGAGGGGGAAGACACAGGGGAGGGGGAAGAGACACAGGGGAAGGGAGAGGGGATGAAGACACAGGGAAGGGGAGGTGGGGGAAGAGACACAGGGGAGGGGGGAGAGACACAGGGCAGGGGAGAGACACAGGGAAGGGGAGAAGGGGAGGAAGACACAGGGGAGAGGGTTAGGAAGACATGGGGAAGAAATACACAGGGGAGGGGAGAGAGGGGGAAGACACAGGGGAGGGCAGAGGGGAGGAAGACACAGGGGAGAGGATGAGGAACACACAGGGGAAAGGGGGAGGATGACACCAGGGAGGGGAGAGGGGGGAGACAAAGGGGAGGGGAGAGGGGAATAGACACAGGGGAGGGGGAAGAGACACAAGAGAGGGGAGAAGTGGGGGAAAGAGACACAGGGGAGAGGGTGAGAGAGACACAGGGGAGGGGAGAAAGAGACACAGGGGAGAGGGGGGAGAGACACAGGGGAGGAGAAAAGGGGAAGAGACCCGGGGGAGGGTGGAAGAGACACAGGAGGGGAAGAGACACAAGGGAGGGGAGAGGGAGAAAGAGACACAGGGGAGGGCGGAGGGAGAGAGACACAGCGGAGGAAAGGGAGGAAAGACACAGAGGAGGGAAGGGGGGCAGAAAAGACACAGGGGAGGGGGGAGTACCAGTATGCAGTAAATTTTAAGTAGAAGCAACTGCTAGCAATGGAACCCTATATAGTATATATCTCACAGTAACAAGGTCCCTTTATTTTAATATACACTGGGATGACTGTAGTGTTTTTCTTTATGAAGCCAGTGTTTATGACAACCATACTCGGTGTCCTTGCTTTATTGTGGCTAATGATTTGTCACCAAGAGGGAGTGTCAGTGTACATGTGAAGGCCGGGCTGCAATGTGTGAATAGCCCTTTGAATTGTCTACCTTACTCCATCTGTCAGCAAAATATGTTTTTATTGCTCTTCCTGACCACATTCCTGTGAATTGAAATCCTCTTAACCCATTTATCAATGAGTACTTAATAAACATACACAACTTTTTGTTAATGGCCAAACATTTATGGATACCCTTTTTTCTGCTATTCCCTCAAAAAAGCCTCCAAGAACTACATTGAAAAAAGTTCTGACAGGGAATAAGAACCAACTGTCCCATAAGACCTAATAAACTGCCCATTCTAATCTAAATAACTTAAAGGGACATTTACTTCAATGTAAGTGCTCTTCATGGTTTGAAAGAGCACACAATTGTATGTTAAAATGATCAGTTGTAAATCTGTTTACATAACAAAGTCTATCCTACCGAGCGGTGAACATAGCAGTTTTTCCCTGCACTCAGGAATGGACCATAAGTTAACCCATAACTGACCTGTTTAGGTGACTCCAGGATTTCAGGTTTTGCACAGATAAATGTGGTGAGGGTTAATGTGTGTTTTCTTTTGCTCACTACAAGGAGCTGTAGCTGTAGGTCTGGCTGGGGGCATGTCAGTGACACATGAATCACAGATTTGATATAATTTGAATCTCAGTGAAAAATGCATGTGTTCTGAAATTTCAAAAAAAATTTCAACATGCTTTTAGGTGGTCTTTATTGTGATGTGTTCCAACTTACCGTATGTTGAATAAGGTGGCCATTTAATAATGTATCAGGACAGCCTCATGCTTTAATTTCTTTTTATTTATTTTATTTCAATATATAATGCATGTAATTATATATTAGACATACACAATTATATTTTTAAAATATATAGTTCTATAGAGTTCTAAAACATTTGTTTAGAGTTCTCAATAAACCAACTATTTTCAGAAGCAAGTTACTTTAGCTATAGCTCTCTCTCATGCACAGAAGTGTAATATTTATAATGTGCTTTTTGGAAAAACTTGACACTGCCCCTTAATCCTATATAAATTAAAATGGTCCTTTTTTAAAATGAAAAATATTAAAGATATTAGTGTTGACTATTGAATTGGGCATGTTGTGTCCAACTCTTCGTGACGTCATGGGCCATAAACACACCAAGAACATCTTTATGTCCATGCTCATGCTGATCCACTTGGTTTTCATAGCAGAGATACTGGAGTGGGTTACTAGTTCCTTCTCCAGTGGGCCACAGCATTCAGTTCCTGGTATTCCTAGGTTGTCTCCCATCCAAGTACTGAACAGGCCCAACCCTGCATGGCTTCAGAGTGGTGTGACCTCTTGGTTCCCTGACTGGAATCGAATCCAGGTCGCAGAGGTGAAACCACCGAAACCTAAAAATACACTGTAGTAATAATAATACAATACAGTTTAAAGAAACATGAAACTCACATATTTCTCCAGCATGCATTTAAACAAGCGGTCTTTACTAACATTACTAGAGTTCTTTTTGCAAGAAACTTATGCACAAGGGAGAACTTTCTTGCATCTATTATAAGATAAGAATAGATTATGAATAGCTATAAAAAATAGCAAAAATGTGTTTTTTGGTTTAATGCTTTTTTCCCACTGGAAATAGAATTTAGGGAAATTAAAAACTTACTAAATGCTACCAGCCTTATTAAATTGCGATTCGGCCAATTGAATAGGGCTCTAAATAAGCACAGAGCATATTTTTTTTACAGAAGTTTTTAGTTAGTGAAGACCTTGCTTTTGGATAGAAGTTCACTAACTAAAAACTTCTGTAAAAGAAATATGCTGTGTGCTTAAATAGAGCCCTATTCAATTGGCCGAATCACAATTTAATAAGGCTGTAGATATCAGCAGCCAGAAACAGATACGTTTTTTTAACACTTCATTAAAATAATATCATAGCTTAGCACAGTCCCGATGATAAAGAATAAATAACCTCATTTGTAAAGGATTTAGTGAAGTTCAGAAATTATGCATTTTTAGACAATTATGGGTTCTAGAACAAGATCAAGAAATAAAGTTGGAGATTCACAGGCTGTATGATAACATATTATTATAAAGAGAGTGGTAGGTATTAACATGTTTAGTAAATAAATGTATTGGATTTGCATAAGACTTGACCTAAGCAAGGCCCAGTTGGAATGTACGGATATGGGTTAAACACAATTACCTCTAACATATGACAATTAGACCCAAACAACTTCATAGGCTAAATTTAATGATTAGACACAGACTACTTCTTGGGAGGAAGAGTGGCCACAGCGTTTATTGGTAAACACAAGTAGACATAATAAACATAAGCATTAATAAATAAACATAACCACGTGAGGGGAGGAGCATGGCCAGAGACAGTAGGCCCTATGCCCTGTAGCCTCATCCAGGGCCTACCGTGTTGTAACATCCATACAACCGTAGGGTAGGATCTTACCCATTTTACCACTGTCCCGGTAATTCCCCCAACGACCTGCCACGAAGAAGACTGCAGAATACCTTTTGCGGGATTCGACCTCCCCCAACAAACGCCCTGGCCAGCCGCATACCCTAAAACACCAGCATTCCGATCGCCATATCTGCTCATGAACTTGAGCCCCAACCAGGGCTGAACTCGAATCCAACTGCTTTCCTACTCAGCCTAACCGTGCAACTTGACGTATGAGGCACATACAACCATGCCTGAACCTTTTAGCCTTTGATAAACCCGTTGCTTAACAGGTCTGTTATCAGGATCATTACTACCACTCGGATCAATACCAAGGTAGGAAGTGGGAAGTTCTACTCGCTACCCGCACCTTCAACTGATGTCGTTACCCTTCCATCCGAACCGGGGGCCACGCCCCCAGCTGTGAGCTGTGATTGGCAACTGAGGCAAAGCGACTACCTGTTCAGTTGTACCAATGACCGCACAGCACACGACCTTCCAAGTCTCCAAACCGCATTCTCCGAAAGCCTGTAGGGCTGTTACGGTGGCTGCTTTTAGCACAGAGCGAGTGGGTACCAAGTTCCAATGCAGAATACGCCCAAACGCTGCCTGCAGTAGAATTATGATCCTGGAGAACCAATCCTCTTTCCAGTAAGGAAAAGTGCCAGACCAACTGCGCGGTTTGGACCAAGAGAGCCATAATCCACGAAGGGGAAGCAATCAGTGTGCTTGTTACACTGTAACTACCCCCTTCACCCACCTGCTCCTTCTTGGACCGTCGCAGTCAAATGGTCACACGGTCACCTTGGAATGCCCAATGCCACCTGAGGTTGACATACCTTGTCTGTTTTCCAACCGATCTCTTGCCACCCATAGACCGGCGGGAAAGAGATGGCTGCACAGAACCGCAAGGCTTCCCACATGTCACAATCCTCCTCCGCCACCAGTGGTCCACCAAATATGCCTTCCAGCCCAAGAAAGTCCTCACCACCAAGGAGGATCATTGGCGTGCGTGTTGCACTGCAAACTACCGCCCTTCGTCCACCCAGTCAATCTTGGCCGCTGCGTATATGGTCGCCTGATCACCTTGAATCCCAGGACAACTCCTCTGAGGTCGACATACCTTGTCTGTTTACCAGCCATCCTCTCCCTCCCAGCGGGAAGATTTGGCTGCACAGAACCTCAAGGCTTCATGCTTGTCACGAACCTCTTTCCATCATCGTGGTATAACGCCACATATCCACGTGATCACCCTTAGGATCGAAGACCGGGCATATTTTCACACGATCGCCCTTTAGATCTCACACCCAGGCACCTGAGGCCACCATGCCTTGTCTATATACCAACCAGCCTTTCACAACCGGCAGACCAGCGGGCAGGAGGGATGGCTGCACAAACCCCAAGGCTTTCACTGAGCGCTGAGCTCCCTCCTGAACCGTGGTATCTCCGGCCCTTCGAAAAAGGCTACCAATCGCCTGCCATCCCTTGGCCGTACCTCCTGCTCCCTTTTTCCGCCTTCTGCTCCAAACCTCACTACTATGAGCCACGGCCTGTTTCCGGGCGGCCGCGGCTGCCACATAACGCCCCACCCTCCAGGGGGGGCACTCACTCTGGGCCCTGTGTTACCGAGGACCCTAAATCTTGCCGTTCCACACTCGTGTACCAACGCGTGTCCAGTGCACAAGAAACTGCTCGTCCTCCCACCCTGGCCAGCAGTCTGAGGTGCACCCTAAAAACAGGGAAGGGGGGGGGATACCAGTCCGCCATCCTGTCCTGATTAACCCATTCTGAGAGCCATCCCATTTGGCTCACTTGTGTCCCTCCCAATGAGAAATATCCTGTAGTGTCTCAGTCTGGTCTCACTCAACGAGTGACCCACCCCTAAACTACCAGGCAATGCTACCCTGGCAGGAGAAACAACAAACCCCAGCTCAGTACCTTTGGCTCCTTGCAACATAGACTGTGCCACTTCTGTAAAAAAAAAATATGCTATGTGCTTTAAGAGCCCTTTTCAATTGGCCGAATCACAATTTAATAGGGCTGTAGATGACTAGTGTAAATTACAAATTAGTATGAGTCTAGCCTGATTTGTACTTCATGGTAGAGAATACAATGATTATCTCTAAAAACCTCAATGGCAAACTACCATCAGCAACTGTAAAGGAGGATACAGTGACATTACAGCCCAATAAAATCATAATTTTAAGTAATGCACATTTTTGCTCTTTGTATCTCAGGGACAAACTCCATATTTACCTCTCTATTTCAGAAATACTGAGCGCTGATGTCCCCTCATTCACCTTTCCCAAACATCTATCCTGTAAGCAGAGATTGCATTGCCCAGGGCACAGGTGAGGAACAGCCTTCTGTGGACAGGATTAGGTATGGACCATACAATCTCTGCTGCTCCTAGCCAAACACGCAAAAAGATGTTAGGTAATTAAAAGCAAATTAGGAACTAAGCTTCACAATAGCTAAGAAGTAGAAGCAACATCTGTTTTTTTTTTCTAGCTCAATATGCACAAAGTTATGTTGCCCATTACCTTCAGAGGCTTCCTCCTTGGGCAAATTAAAGGTTTGAAACACTAGAAAAAATCACTGTGATTATATTAAACATTTTATTGTTTGGAAATAACCACAAACTTACGGTATAATGCCACTAATCTATTGATTTTGAAGTTCTAACTAACATTAGATATGTGTATATGCTGAGTATTATGATATCACAAGCAAATCACTTATCTTAATCTTATCATTTGTATTATAATAGAAATTATGTGTTGAAACTGTTTGCCTTGAGGCTGCTATTATAATATAAATGATATGGAGCTTGATAAATATAATTAGGTAATATGCATTGGTGTGACTTACATTATGTTACATAGAGCCTCATTCAATTGTGATTTTGCCAAAAAATCAACTGGCCAAATCGCAATTGAATGAGGCCCACAGTGAGTATACAGGCATACTATAACCAATGAAAAGTACTTTTGTCAATTCCTTCATATTTGCAAATAACCCTCATTAACACCATTTGCTGCACTTGCTCAGTTACAAATACCAGTCATCACTGCTTGCTACACATTATTGGGCCTCATTCAAATGCAATTTGGCCAATTCAATA
This sequence comes from Discoglossus pictus, assembly GCA_027410445.1. NCBI lineage: Eukaryota > Metazoa > Chordata > Amphibia > Anura > Alytidae > Discoglossus > Discoglossus pictus. The sequence continues at coordinate 331,792,199 of CM050167.1, forward strand.
GGGCTCTATATAAGCACATAGCATTTTTTTTTTTACAGTGGTGAACCAAAAAAGTAAGTGGTGAGTTACGGGGAAATTTGTATCTGCCAATGGACTACATTATGAAAATGAGTATTGTTAACATTGCTTTCATGAATAGCCACAGACGTTCCCAACCTTTTTGCGTAACAAAGCACATTTAGTAAAACAAAAAAGTTTCTGGGCACTACTAAGTTTTGTAGCAGAACCAAAACTTTACAATCATATGACAGATCTCCTTACTGATTCATCCTCTTCTCTAATCCATGTTATTTTATAGCAACAAAGAACAGCAGAAAGTTTTTTTTATCAGCAGGAAAAAACAAATTGCCACATCTAGTACATCTAATAAATAATTCAGAAATAATGAACACCCAGGTAGACTAGTGTTTATCACAGCTTACTATATACTATATATATATATTTTAGCAAGGGAGTGACTATTCCACTTGTTTTCTAGTATGTACATATATTTATTCTAAATCTAGTAATCTACAACTGGATCTCTTCATCTCTCTATCTGTTTCTACCTCCTTCATTTCCATCCATTTTATAATTTTCCTCTTCTATTGTCCCAATTCTCCTTCCAATTTGCTAATCTATTTTCATTTCCTTGTATTAATTCAATACCCACAGTTCATTCCTTTAACCTCTACAATTTATTGCACATTTATTCAAACAATCTGATATTACTAGTAACAAGTAGAAAGTTAGTGATGGGTTTAATAAAACATTAAAGGCAGTTTGGTATAAACACATCCTGAGAACTGGAATATTGAAGTGTTTTTAGTTATCAGTGAGGGGAGGACATCTATGGCATCTCCAATTAACCACTATGCCATGGAGGTCCTGCAAGGATCTCCATGGCACCTAAAGTTAACCCCTATCCTTTAAGGACCTTCATGGAGGTCCTATGCCTAAAGTTAACCCCTATGCTATTGGACCCCAATGTAAGTCTCAATAAAAAATAAAATAAAAAAAATAAAGTACAAAATAATTTACACAAAATAAATAAAATGTACAAATAAAAAAGTAAATTACAGAAAATAAATTAAATAAATAAATAAAATAAAAATAGATACAATTAAAAAAATAAATTAAACCTGCAAACATTGAACTTAATGGCTTAACTTTAGGACCTCCATGGCATACGGGTTAACTTTAAGTATCATGAAGGTACTTGCAAAACCTTGATGGCATATGGGTTAATTAGAGATGCCATTGTCCTTAAAGGACCTCCATGGCGGGGGTTCATATTAGATGCCACAGGGGTCCTTTAAGGATCTCCGGGGCAAGGAGGTTAATTTTAGGTGCCTAAGGATGCTGTTAGGGACCCCTGTGTTGAGGGTTAACTTTTAGCTGCCATGGAGGTCCTTGTATGACCTGCATGGAAGGGGGTTAACTTTTTGTTTCTTTAGGAACCCCCATGTTTATAGTTAGATGGTGGGATCCCCAGGGCTAGTGAGTGGGAGGAGGGAATCACTGGGGTTTCTCTCAGAGTGTAGGAGGAGGCAATCTCTGGGGTTCCCCTTAGTGCTGGGAGGAGGAATCCCCAGGGTTCTTCCATTTATAGTTAGTATTGCAGGGAATCCAGGGGATCCCTATCATAGGAGGTAGCGGCTACCCCTTGCATTAGCTTTTAATAATATTTAACCTCTTCTCTTCCACAGGAAGGGGTTTATATAGATAGGACATAGGGAAGGTGTAAGGGCTGTGTAGTGTGTGTGTATGGAGACTTCTTAGCTACAGACCCAGAGTCTCCTGTGAGTAGCCTGCGTACACACTACGTGGGGCTGAGAGTAACGGCAAACAGCAACTCCATACGTGTCAGATGCTCTGAGGGACGGTTTTAGGAGAGCTGCAATGGAATAACTGCCTATTAAGTGAAAAAAAAGCCCCCACAGTTACGAGGGAGCCCATCCTTTCAGCTACTACCAGATTGCACTTGAGCTCTAAGTCCACAGCAGAACTTAGCTAGGTCACAGGCATGAAAGAAACTGACTGTAAATGCTCATGAATATAAACTAGACATTAGTGAGTAGAGCTTGATGCCAATGGCCTATCAGCTTATAAGTAAGTTTATTTTAAACTCTATTTTAATATTAAAGTTAGATTGTAGAAGTAGGTTTGACTCATTGTATTAGCTTATAAAATAAAACCCACACACCAGAGCTTTTTAATATAAAAAACATACTTCCCATGCCGGTGTGTTTAATGCTATATGATGAGGGTTTTTTTTTTTTGCACCTCAGGGTCCCTATATGGAAATAGATTACTGTAATTACCCTATAGTGTTGTAAGACCGTAATGATGCAACATCTGACTGCTCTGAACATTAGAAACTTCAGAAAATCACCAGATGGTTCAATGTTTTTTTTTACAAAACTTATGGAGGAGCAACACTCCTCTGGGAATGAACATATAGTGCTTAGTTGACTTAACCCTTTCACTGGCAGAAGGGCCATCAATTGGATTACTGCCCCTTGCCAGTGAAAAGGCTATGAAAAGCTCAAACACTTTAAAGTATTATTATTATCCTTTATTTGTAATGTGCCAACATATTCTGTAGTTCTATACAGAGTATACAATAAGGCATAATTCCATAAAGCCATCTTTCACTTTCTTCCAAAGAATATATTTTTCATATATGACTACAGGGGTCCATTAGAGGGTCAGTGTACACACTTTTCATGTTAAATCTATTGTTTAGTTCACCATTTATTAACATAAAAAAAGACATGGGCAAACAGCAGCAAATCAAAGCTTTAGCCAGATAATATGTTATAAAATCACAGTTGACCTCATTAATGGCCACTGCTGTATCCGTTCACAGCCCTCATAATGTTTTGAGAACTACTGAAAGGTTTCAACTGAGATAACTTTGATTAGTCTGTCTTGGTAAGGCTTGAATAAGGTTATCAACGTTGAAATCTTTAACTTCCTTTCAGTAGTGTGCAGGACAATAAGATAGCTGGGGATGGTATAGTGATGGCCATTAAACAGGTATTATATTTTCTGACTAATGCTTGCTATTTACTATTTATTTTAATCATTGAGCTAAAAATGTAACATAAAGAGTGCTTACACTGGCCATATACATTTGGTTGGTGATGTTGCTGTCTCTTTAATGGTTTTAAATCATTTACACCCCCCAACCCCCTTTACACATAATATGGAGAAAAACTATCAACAGATGTTATGGAACTCACTAAGGTTCTTCAGGGATCCGGGCAGAGCACTAAACTATAAAACAGCCCAGTATATGAGCATCCTCTAACAGACCGTATTCAGTATGTTCCCTAGTCTCGGCAGGCAGATTACACTTTTTCCTATATGGTGTTTGTCTTAGCTGTGGAAACCTAATCCTAAGGAAGGAATTGGTTCTCCACCCCTTTCCATACCCCTAGGCAGGCAGTCAGCTAGGAGGGATGGTCTCTCCTCCTGTCTCAGCTTTTCTTCCCTCCCATACTCTCACTAAGCATTGTCCTGATTTCCTAAGGGACATACATCTCATCGACTGGGTATTATTAACTCCTTAAGTGCCTTAACTAAACTGCTTTCCCGGTACTCAAGCAAAAGCTTCCAAAACTAAACACCCATTTCATAATAGAAGACCCATTCTAGTATCTTAAATAGTCCAAACCCTGGCAGGCTAGGCTAATATCTCTTGTTATGGGCCTTCCACATTTCTGATCATATATTAAAAAAACATGTTCTACATGTTGCAAAAACATATATATAGAGAGAGAAAATGGTTGATTTGCCATCTAGAAAAGGTTCACTAAAAGCTGAATGAGAAACCATTGCTCCATCCAGCCATATTTTCATGTTATACATGACCAGGCATGAATTATAATATGGTGAAGGAATGACATGGCATGAAGTATATTATGGTGTATGCTATTTACCCACCACCCAACTATCTCCACTTCAATCCATTATGAATGCCTCTGCTAGACTCATCTTCCGTACACAACGTTCAGTGTCGGCATCACCTCTCTGTCAATCACTCCACTGGCTTCCCTTAGCCTCAAGAATAACATTTAAAATCATGACCCTAACTTACAAAGCCGTCAACAATAACGCTCCCCCATACATCTCTGCTCTCATCTCTAAATACTCCCCCAACCGCCCTCTTCGTTCTGCTAATGACCTTCTTCTTTCTACAACTCTTGTCACCTCCTCTCACTCCCGCCTCCAGGACTTTTCTCGTGCTGCCCCTAGTCTCTGGAACTCCTTGCCTCGCTCCACCAGATTATCCACTTGCCTCAAAACATTTAAAACCTCACTTAAAACGCATCTCTTTAAAGAAGCATATCACCTTCCACCCTAACATGCTTATCATCTCTCTCTCCCTCTTTTACCACTCACTATACCTTAGATTGTAAGTCTGCGACTTTCTATTCTAAGTACTTTGGGAGTGCACCATGGACATTGGATTCCTAGCTCAAAGACAGGGCCCTCCTTGCTTTGCTATATGTTAATTTGCATTTATCTTTGCCTGAACTTAATTTATGTACAGCGCTATGCAATATGTCGGCGTGTTATAAATAAACTATAATTACATATATAGTTCTCAGCAGCGCAGGCTTGCCAGACAAATTTGGTAACGCAACGTTAAAATTGCGGACTAACGAAGCGAGGGCCGCGGTTATGGCCAGGCAAGGAGCGCCGAAGGCGTTCATTGCTCTGGTGGAGATGAGCACCATGGGCACTCATCCCTATGACCCTGTACGACTTAGGCAGGGAGCGACGAAGGTGCTCACTGCACTGGTGGAGATGAGACCCATAGGCGCTCATCCCGACGACCCCGAAACCATTTTGGCAGGGAGCGCCAAAGGCGCTCACTGCGCTCCCTACGATCCTGCACGCATTAAGTATCATACCTACAACAGAAAACAAATACACAATTCACAGTGCGAAACCCATAGCACTTTGAAAAAAACGACTGATAAAATTACGTCCCGTAACACTTTGAAAAGGAAACCGCCACTTAGATAAAATTAAATACGACCCGACAAAAATACGAACTTAACGGCCGAACCGCTCACATCCAAAAACACAACAAATACAAAAAAAAATTAACAAAAACATCACACACACCATGGGGGGACAGCCAGGACGTCTGGGAGTGAGGTTGCACGCAAATTTAAGTGGAATTTGCTGAGTTTTGCCACTGGAAAATCGCAGAAGCGACAGAAAAAATAGGCGCAGCAAAAAACGAAAACAAGGCTTCACGACCCCTAAGCACGCAAAACACCGCCAGTCACATACAACTTTTACCCAGGAATGTACGAGATACAAAATACACTATTAGGAAGGACGCACAATGCTCGAGACCCGCATAACACATACACACTCGCAGCCATTTTAATACACTAACTTGAAACTAATAACATTTGCCACATTGCTGACACTTTCTACCCAGATCACCAACAGTCCAAATGTACATTGTATGCTGCAGGAAAACAACAGCGATTGTTAGCTCTTCAGCATATTGATTCCTGGATATATTCATTACAAATAGGTAAAGTATATTAATGTATTATTTAATTAATTAATTAATTATTATAAAAAATATATTTATATAAAAAAAAAAAAAACAGAGCAGAGGAGAGACTCACTTTGACAAAGGCGCTCAGCGCAGAGCTCACAATGAACGCCCAAGGTGCTCAGAGGAGCAAAGTACACAAGGGGAGAGGCTTGCAATGAGCGCCGAAGGCGCTCACCGCGAGGCTCGCAATGAGCACCTTACATTGTGTGGCAAACAGCATTACCTGCCTTACAATTTTATTGCAGTCATTTTTTGACGGGCAAGTCGCTGGTAATAATGATAATGATGATCAGGCATGAAGTATAATATGGTGTATGAATGACAAGGCATAAAGTATAATATGGTGAATAAATGACCAGGCATGAAGTATAGTATGGTGTATGAATGACCGGGCACAAAGTATAGTATGGTGTATGATGATCAGGCATGAAGTATAGTATGGTGGTACAGTATGGTGTATGAATGACCTGGCATGAAGTATGCTATGGTGTGGAGCAAAAATTAATTCTGAGTATAATTGTAAGTTCCAAGATGATATGGCGACAGTGTTTCCACAGAATTACTCAGTGAACAGTTTTGCAACTGGTACTAAGGATTCTAGGATCTAAGGATTCTAGTGAAACCCAAATGAAGCTCAAAGTGTTCAAGCTTTGTACCAGCCAATTTAACATTAGATCCAGTTAGGCTTATGTGTACTGCACTTGTGTAACCTTCAGAGCACAGTCTTGGATTAGGTATGATGCCAGAAACACCTCATAGTTAAGTGTCCTTATATGAGGTCTCAGTGGTGTACAGTTGGTTCTGTGAACTGTGGATTGAAGCCTTGCTACTGTCTCTTTCAAGGATTACTACAAAGATATAGTAGTAATAGATAATAACTTAAGTCATGTGTGGGTTTCCTTGTAGGACCAAGATGTCCAGGTCTAGGGCATCATATTTTCAGGAGGCAGCAAGCTGCTTGAAGTTACCAATTTACTGTCATGGAATATGCACTGACATGTCCACATACAGTGAATATTCTACCTGCAGGTGTACCTGGCACCCTTCTGACTTACTGTAAACTTACATAAACTCATATACACTTAAATAGATATGGAAGGTTTCCTGTTTTTAATATTAATCAATTACTAAAGTGTTTATTTGCATATCTAAACATTTTATTAACAGTGTTCAAACGCTGTTTTAACTCACTGAAACTATCTAAATAGTCCCAACAAAGTTATGCCCCCTGTAACTCATGTACACAGTGTTTCTATCTCTACTAGATGTACTAGCCAATGAAAGACTGTTTCTCAACAGCATCCTTTGAAATGCTGCTGAGACACAATCTGTGATTGGTTAGTATATCTACTAGTACAGAAACACTGTATGTATGAGCTACAGGGGGTGGGCATTTGCTGGGAATATTTGGAAGGTTTCAATGACTAAAAACAAAGCTTTTAAGCACTTGTTAATAAAATTATGTTTTAAAATACAGATAAAACACTTAAGTATTTTAATTTAATACCACAAACAGAGAACCTTCCATATTACTTTAATTTTTTTTTATAGGTGTGTAGAAAACTTATGACTGGGGTATAGCAAGAGGAAAGGAGGAGGAGTAGCTAGGTCGTTTGGCAGCCCACACATCCTAATGGGTCTATGGCAGCATAAAACCTAAATACACCCCTACTTACAATACCATTATAATATTCTTTGACATTGCACTGGCAAATCGAGAGAGCCCATTGGTAATGTGCTGCCATTGTTGGTATGGGCAGAAATGCATCATTGCCTCGCCTCCTCCATTTTTACTCTCCTCTTTTTCTCCATTCTTTCAGAAATCCAGGTAGACCACTCAGTCAGTGTATTAAAAGTAAAATTGGATGAACTGGCTGCCAGTTGGTCTACAATCTAGGCATTAAGGGACACTTGTGGACAGGCGGTGGGTTCCTATCCCTCAGGGGGCCCCAAAGTATCCGCTGCACCTCCAATAGCTCTGACTCCAAATATATCTAATTTATTACTACTCATTGTGAACAAAATCTGCGTAATAAAATAAACATGGATTTGCTTCAACTGTACAATATAAACAGTGTCTTGCAGAGGAGGAACACGCGGCTTCTTTTGTAGCATTCCCTCCTTTAATGTAAGGTATCAAAATAAAAATAATTTATTTTTATGCAAGAATGTAATGTTTTAAACATGCTCTTTAAAATATAGGGAGTGCAATGTCCATTTAAGAAAAAGATCACTTTCCTTCCTAAATATTACTGAAGAGAATGTGTGTTCCTGGCTTCTTAATACAATTTAAAACCTTCTCTGTAAGACATAGGCAGTGCCGGATCTGCCTTTTTGGAGCCTCTAAGCAGTGAAGTTGAGGAGCCCCTGTCAGTGCATGCGCAAGGCATGCAATCACCCATTTTCCCTTTTCTGTGTGTGTATAACAATCTCTATGTCCCATGACAGCAATTTTAACAACATAGCTATTCACACACACGCCAAGCTATTACTTGTTTATTAAATGCATTTGATTGAGCCAGAAATTATTGTTAGGGTTTTTTATGAACTATAAAAAAGGCGCCTTTCACACGAATGCACCCCTAGGCAGCTGCCTAGTTTGCCTAATCAGTAATCCGGCCATGGACATAGATAACTTCATATGCAATAAAAAAGATTATAGTTCAAATTTATTACAACAGTATCAGCAAACTTCTTTCTTGTACCTGGGAAACTAATTTTTGCCATATAGCAGATAAATAACAATTCTCCAATGTTGTGTCAATCATGTTAACTCACTATGATTCTCTGGAGTTGCAAAGGAGCCGTGATAACCATTTAATATGGGAAAGTAAATATAACAGCCATTATGACCTATTCACAGCCTTAACAACCTTGTGAATCTGGCTGAATGTCTGCTCATTTTATAACTTATGAATTATTGCATGTACATATACTCATGTGGATAGTGAACAATGAGCTGTTTGTCCCGTCAGCTTCTGCCCCACAATAACATAACATGGGTAAACTCATTAACAAATTATATCCTTACTATATAACCGCTAATGCTCACTTACTGCTGTGTAATGAAACAACCTCCATAAAGCTTTGCAGTTTCCACACTTGTATATAATGAGGTGTACAGACACAGTTGCTTGTGTAAAATGTCCAAGTGACATTACTTAATTGCATATGGCGGGCGCAATATAAATTTTAAGGGCTTATGTTATTTTGGCTACTGGCAGAATTTTTTTTATTTTTAGCCTTAAAATGCCTTTCAGTGAGCGTGCAGAAAACAACAAACCACTTCTTAGTTATATACTGCTTTGTAATCAGTTACATCTATAAAATCTACAACTCTAGTTTGAAATATAAGACTACTGTGCTCACATTGTGAGTTTATTAGATATATATTTTGGACGGCAGACAAGATATATAATTTAAGTACATCTTCATTGCAAACAAATGTAAAGTTGGAATTTTAAAATATATAATTTTGTAGAATGCAATTTTAGAACAAAGCGTATGTGGTAATTGTATTTTTGATGAATGTTTTTTTTTTAGTTGTAATTTCATTGTATAGTCGCTTAATTACAGCGGAGACAAGAGTCTTTAATCATAGCAGTATAGAGAAAGCAGGCCTGTATTACATACAACAATGTAATGTCCATGTGAATAGGCTGGAGAGAATTACATTCATTGTAAAGCGATAATTTATTATCCAAGGCTAGTTAGATTTTAATTCCAATTTGGCTTTAATTGGCATGCTTCTAATTTGGAAAGAAATTACGCCAGTACAATACTATATAACATTATCTTGATTGTGGTTTATTTTATTTGTGATGTAAACTATTTCTTTTGATGAAGGATAATGAGAAATAAATGATTACATAATGTGCTGTAATTATCTGTTGAATAATCAATGGCATTCAATAAACTGGTTTATAATTCAGCCTGTTTATACTGGAACATGAGTGAGAATAGAATTTGCATAGTCCTAGAGATAGGCGTTACAATGAGTCTACAGTAAAATATTGGTAATAATCCAGTATATATATATATATATATATATATATATATATATATATATACATATATATATATCACATATATATATCACATATATATATATATATATATATATATATATATATATATACATATATATATATATATATTTATATATATATATATATTATATATATATATATATATATATATATATATATATATATATATATATATATATATATATATTGGATTATTACCAATATTTTACTGTACTTTTAGTAATTGTATTTGTATATAAGTTTATTTATATTACCGTATATATTTATTCTTCCTGGAACTTTTCTCCTACTTTTTTTAGGTACCATATCATCTCCATGATGCACTCAATTTCAACATATAACTTGATTATAATATAGAATTTTTTTCTCAACTCAACACTGCTCTGACTCCTTCTCTTAAGTTTCAACTGATCTATTTATTTGCGTTATTCATCATAAACCTAATGAAACTACTTTCACTCATTTATTCATATCACCACAATATACCTAATGTTATTCTACTGCTATCACTTCTAGAACCTAATTACAATAACTGTCTTTCTATATTCCTACCTCTGCCAGCGTATGATTACATGTGACAAATATGTCCTCCACTATTGCAGACACTACCCTAAAATACTAAACCTTATTCCTTCCAAAATACTAACATTACACTATAGTTGTCACTGCATTAATCATATCCACACCACAACATCTACCATATGACTACAACAACCATATATCTTCCATTGCCATGAGTCTACTTTAATAACCACTGTAGTTCAGGCCCACCAGCAGCTATGGAAGAAATAAACATAAAAAAACATTTTTAGAAAATAATCAACAACTAATCTGCATATTCCAGATCAGAGGAGATCTAAAAAGGTTAGACTTGTTTCAACTTTAATTACTATGGGCCTCATTCAATTGCTATTTGGCCAATTGAATAGGGCTCTATATAAGCACATAGCATATTATTTTTACGAAAGTTTTTATTTAGTGATCTCCTATCCAAAAGCACGATCTTCACTAACTAAAAACTTCTGTAGAATAAATATGCTATGTGCTTAAATAGAGCCCTATTCAATTGGCCAAATTGCAATTGAATGAGGCCCTATGTAACTGTAATTTAGCAGACTGTGCTTATGCACGAGGGATTCCATATTTGCATCTTCCACACTCCCTGCTGGCTTGGCTCCTAAGAAGTTTCTATAAAGTATATTATGTATTCAGGAATAGTTGGAGGAAGGATAAGGCAAGAGTGGGACTTGTTGACTCATAGGTTGATTCAGATAAGCTGTTAATACATGTTCACTAGAAGGCCCTACTTGCTCTGCTCTGTACCTACCCCTCAGGTGTCTTGAACCTTGCTGTTATCTGTCATGCCAGCTTCTAAAATGAATGGCTTACACATGCACTAAAGTTGTTCTTTGGCCCATAATATCTGCCAGCTATACTCTCCACTTGGTTTGATTTATGCAATACTAGATCTAACATATTTTATAGTTAGCAAGCTCTTAATGTGCACTTTACATGCTGCAAATTAAGCCTGTTTGACATTTTGCTAAATGATAATAGCTTAGTTCTATACTACAATATAGTATTATACTACACATGCCTCATAACAAATGGGCCTAAAACCTGTACCCTAGTTCTTAATTCATTAGTTGCTGTTATCTTTATGGCACTAGATCCCAGCAGCAAACACATTGTGCCATTTATACCAATGAGTGAAGGATGGATAACCTTTCGATATGTCTTGGAGAATGACAGAACATTTATGTTATCTCATGGGCATGCCTACTAAGATTTGACCGTATTACTACATATGACCTAATAACTTTCACAATAAAATTGAATCCCATGTAAAATGAGTGTCAGGCTCCACACCTGGATTTAATTGCATGACTGAGCATGAGAACAACATGTACGACATCTACAGCTAGGTGTTGTAGAGACAGATCAATCAGAAGTACCTTTCCTAGATTTTGATGCTGTTTCTCCTGATTGGTTGTTGTCAAGCCTGGGTCTTTCTACCAATCACACCTCACCAGTGCTGCTCCGGCCTCCGCTCAGTGCCTGTTGTAGGTTCTTGTGATTGGGAGAACTTCTGGATGCGCCTGTGTTTTCCAGCTCTGTTTTGCTACATTGACGCTTTATTCCTGTTACCTATTGTACTGATATTTTGCTGCTGACCCATATATATATATTTTTAACATTGATTTTTATTAAAGACATAAGATAATACAGCATTGTACCTTACAACAAAAGTGTCAGATAAGTTATATTGTCTTCTTCAATAAAGCTTATCATTTTAACTACCGACTATGGGCCTCATTCAATTGCAATTTGCCCAATTGAATTGGACCCTAAATAAGCACATAACATATATTTTTTAACAAATTTTGTAGTTAGTGAAAACCTTTATTTTGGATAGATGCTTGCTAGCAAAAAACTTCTTTAAAAAATATTAGTAATGTGGTTATTTAGGGCTCTATTCAATTGTGCAAATTGCAATTGAATGAGGGCCTGAGTCTTTTCTTTTTAAATGTTTTAATTATAAGTATAAACAAAACCGTAGAGGAGGAAAACATTGAAGATAACAATGATATATTAGAAGTAAGGTAAAAAAACAAACAATAAAACAAGAAAGAAAACAAACCACTTAAAGCAAAAAAAAATAACATATGGAGAGTTGCAAAAAGAAAAAAAAGCTTAAGGGTTTATGTACCTTATATCCAGTCCCCAGGCCTGCCTGACGGATCCAGAACCGGGTCTCCTCCGCCTCGAGACCTTGTTGGATTTCTGTCAGCCCCTGATCTTTGGATTGCCTGACCATTCCTTTGCTCGTGCCCTTAGACTTGTTACTTACCATTCTCTGGTACTTTGTCTCTGAAGGGTTTCACCTGGACAACATTGACATCTTGTGAAAGTCCTGCATTGAGATGGTGTGCGTGCGTTTGCGACATTCAATCGTGTCCAACTCTCAGTGCCCTCATGGACTGTAACACACCATGCTGATCCACTTGGTATTCATGGCAGACTGTGTTGACAGTTCCTTCTCCAGTGGGCCACAGCACACAGCTCTGGGTATTCATAGGTGGTCTCCCATCCAAGTACTGACAGGCCCAACCCTGCATGGCTTCAGTTTGGTGTGACCTCATGCTTCCCTGACTGGAATCAAACCTAGGTTGGAGCGGTGAAAGCACCAAATCCTAATCACTTGGACCACCAGGGAACCCTATTGAGTTGGTGCTTTGCTCTAATTACATCTGTGTGTATAACTCTCACTCTTGTAGGGTGAAAGGATTATTCTTATACCCTACACTTGGGTGTGTATTTACCTTCACCTATTCCAGGCTAAACAAATGATATTTTAACATTAAACATAACATGTGTTGCTCTTAATTGTGATGTCAAGCACTAAGGGGTATTGGAACCGCAAATGGTTGTGCATTTGTTCTATTTTGTGTTCCCCGGGAAGTAAAGGAAAACTGAATAAAGATTAAACAGGAATTAATTCTGGTTGCAGACGTTAAGTGAGCTTTACTGGAAGACACCCTTGAAGGAGAAGAGTCTACCTGTACCACCAGTGGTGGAGCTAGTGAATTGCCCGACCCCATGTTCTGGTGCCCCCCTCAGGTACCCACTCACTCCGTGCCCCTCTCCCGTAACAACACCCCTTCCTAATATCTCTTCATACAGAAGCAAGGTTTCCTAGTGCCCATCTATACATCACTTATCCAGCCTCCTCTACCAAAAGAACATGATATAAGGATAGATTGCCTGTGAGGGAAAAAAATAACATTAACAAGAGTACAATAAAAGTATTTCTCTTCCTTTGGCAAATAATCCTATAGAGCTGAACATAAAAATGTATTCTGCAAAATATAATTTAAAGACAGCCTCTACCACAACAGGGTAATATAACAACAAGTCCTTTTAAGTTATTCTTATTCTCAGGGCTAATGGCATAGTCTACTTTTCCTTGAATACTTAAATTTATTTATTTATTTATTTTACTAGAATATAAAAATTGCCTAGAGAAAAGGTTAACTTATATGGAAGACACATCCATTTCCCAGAAACCTGAGAAACCTCACTAAATATTGACATGTTATTCATTTAAGCCACTGAATCAGTATTTGCAATTGCCTACTTTACTTTTCCATTTTGCATCAGAATGCTCATTAAATTCAAAGTTTGAACTTATTATGCATTTGGCTATTTCATGTTATATTAAATGCCTTGGGGAGGGGGACATCGTCAGGGCACACACTCACTGAGGCACTCACACCTTCTGACATCTACCAGGCTTAAACTCAATCAAGTACACAGACACACTCTGGCACACACCCTAGCAGACATTTTCTTTGAGACTGTTTGGCACACTTTACAAGATGCGCCCTCTGCCATTCAAACTCCACCCAACTCTTTGGTGTTCTCTCTACCAGCCAAACCTTCTGCCAGACAGACACTAAAACTTTTTGGACAGTTCTATTGAAATGCATTCAGAATTACAAAATACATATTTTTCTAACTTGATATAATGAAAAGTGTGTAAAGGTTTTTTAGTCTTCCAATTTGGCTGAGCATGAGCGTCTGAATCCTTTCTGTGTGCTGCCATCATTCGCACTATCCTGAAAAGGGCCTGTGTTTCATTTTTAACAGGATGACTGCTGTGTTATAAGCTTTTAAATCTCTGTTTACAGCATGATAAGGGTCTCTGCGGGTTCTATTTTGTACTAATAATCCTAATGTACTTTTGGCAAAGTCGTTCTTCACGAGAGAGATTGTTGTCTTGTTACCAAATATGCTCAGTCATGAAAGTGATGAGAACCAGGTCCAGTGTGGATCGTATATCAGGCCACAGTTTGAGAACTCAAGACCACAACAGCTGCCAAGAAATGGAAGCTGCCATTATTTTGGCACATTAGTCAGGAGTGAAGGGCATTTAAAGATACATGGTGACTAGAAACTAGGAAGTATGCAGATGCATTTTACAAAGAAAACCACAGGAAAACAATGTCTGCAACAAAAGAGACATTAAACACAGAGGAAAATATTGTAGTCATCTTCATACTGTACATACATCTCTAAATAGTTCCACTGTTTAACCTACGACACTCTTATTCTCTTTATTAGGACTAGAGTTGCATTTATGTACATGAACAATATTCCGGTGGCACGTATCTGTTACATAAAAAAAAAAAAAAAACCTGGCAAACAATTTCCTACCAAAAGAGCTTACAATGTATTTGGAAATCAAATTATCAGTGGTAATACCACGTAATATGGCATAAAAATACCTACAGTTTTTGATATCCCACTCTGGCCAACAAATATAATATAAAAGTGAAGTAACAGTTATCACAACACAGTCTTATTTGAGATTGAATTAAAAAACTAAATTTTAAGGGGACAACAAAAATTCTTAATTTAAAAAGGGCAGATTTTAACGGTCAGCAATACAAAGTATAGACTGGGACAGAGAACTGGTGGCAAAAAAAAACTGAACACAAATGGACAACATTTAAATCCTTACTAAATATAAAAACTTATCACCATATGCAAAGTGGGAATAAAAGTAAAAGAAGTAAATCATAATCCAATGTGGCTTAACAATGATTTAAAGACCAAGATACAGAGTAAAAAACAGGCATTTAAATTATACAAACAGGAGGGGACAGAGACTGCTTTATGGGAGTACAAGAAAATCACCAAGGCTTGCAAAAGGGCGATTAGACTGGCTAAAATAGAAAATAAAAAATTAATTGCAAAAGAGACTAAGACTAACCCTAAAATATTTTTAAAGTAAATAAATGGAAAGAAGGCGAGGAAGGAAGCTATAGGAACATTACAATGTGACACAGGCCGTCTGGAAATTAGTGACCAGGAAAAGGCAGATGAGCTAAATAGGTTATTTTCATCGGTATACACAAGGGAGGTACCCGTGGTTGGGACATGGCAACATAATGGGGCTACACTACCTTCACCAAATAATTGGTTAACGCAGGAAGTAATCCAAAAGAGGTTGGAAAAATAAATGTTAATAAAGCTCCGGGTCCTGATGGAATACATCCAATGGTACTGAGGGAACTGGGTTCTGTAATAGCCAAACCATTATATTTAATTTTTCAAGATTCACTCAACACAGGGTCTCTACCAGATGACTGGAGAAAAGAAGATGTGATACCTATATTTTAAAAGGGAGCAAGAGCAAATCCAGGGAATTATAGAGCAGTGAGCCTCACTTCTGTAGTGGGGAAGATTTTAGAAGGGTTAATATACAAGAATATGTCTATTTGAACAGGATTATAAGTAGGAGTCAACATGGATTTATGAGGAATAGGTCGTGTCAAACAAAACTAATTCGTTTCTATGAGGAGGTTAGTTGGAACCTGGATCAAGGCAACTCAGTGGATGTAGTCTATTTGGATTTTGCAAAGGCTTTTGATGCAGTGCCACATGGGAGTCTATTGTGCAAACTAAGAGATACAGGAATTGCAGTAAATATCTGCTCATGGATTGAGAGCTGACTAGAAGACGGGAAGCAAAGGGTTGTTGTAAATGGAACATACTCCGATTGAACTAATCTGGTAAGTGGGGTTCCTTAGGTTCAGTATTAGGTCCTCTCCTTTTTAACATGTTTATTAATGACTTAGAGTTGGGACTGGAAAGTAGTGTCTCCATTTTCGCTGATCATACATGGTTGTGCAAGGTAATAAAATCAGATAATGATGTGCTTTCCCTTCAAAGGGATTTACATAAAATTGAGGAATGGGCATCTAAATGACAGATGAGATTTAATATGAATAAATGTAAAGCTATGCATATGGGAAGGAAAAATAGCCATGCAATTTATAATCTTAATGGAGCAAATATAGGGGTATCAGATATTGAAAGGGATTTGAGAGTACTTGTGGACAACCACCTAGGTAACAGTGCTCAAAGACAAGCAGCAGCTGCAAAGGCAAGTAAAATATTAGCATGTATTAAGAAGGGTATAGAAGCAAGGGAAGTAAATATAATTCTGCCACTATATAAATCTCTAGTACGCCCTCATTTGGAATATGGAGTACAATTTTGGGCACCACTTCATAAAAAGGACATTTTAGAGCTGGAAAAGGTAAAGAGGAGGGCAAAAAAACTAATAGGGGAATGGAGGGGCTAAGTTATGAAGAAAGACTAACCAAATTAAGCTTATTTTCTCTAGAAAAAAGGCGTCTAAGAGGAAATAGGAATACATTATATAAATACATCCAGGGTCAGTATAAAGAATTGTCAAGGGAGCTTTTTGAGCCAAGAGGTTTCCAACTGAGAAGAGGATATCCCTTGAGGTGAGAAGTAAAAAGATTCCACCTTAAAGAAAGAAAAGGGTTCTTCACAGATAGATTCGATAGATAGATAAAAGGGGACTGGATTTATTTCTAATTTAGAAGGGAATTCAGGGTCATCCTGGATAAATAGAGAGAGAGTATTGATCCAGGAAGAAACCTGATTGCCAGTATCTGGGGTCAGGAAGGAATTAATTTGTTTTTCCCTTTGAGACGATTGGCTGTTTTTTTTTTTCTGTTTACCTTCCTCTGGATTAATTAATAATTAAAAAATAAATAAATAAATAGTTGATTAATAATTCATTAACAATTAACAACTAATTAATTAATAACTAATCCTCATATTGCGGATCAGAGGCGATCTTAAAAGGTTGAACTTGATGGACTGAAAGTCTTTTTTCAACCTTAATTACTATTTAACTATGTAAGGGTCACATGGCACTAAAAGGAACTCAGAGAAGGTTTCAAATATGGTTAAA
The DNA here is from genome assembly GCA_027410445.1 of Discoglossus pictus. Classification (NCBI taxonomy): domain Eukaryota; kingdom Metazoa; phylum Chordata; class Amphibia; order Anura; family Alytidae; genus Discoglossus; species Discoglossus pictus. The sequence continues at coordinate 331,809,615 of CM050167.1, forward strand.
TCTTATACTATAAGAACTAACAAATACATTAACAGTTGAATGCTATTCAATTGATATTATTAGATTGTAAGTTTGTGAGTTTTCAATCTTGCATAGTGCTTTGGGGAAAGCACTATGGTCCCTCCATCATTTGCAATGTGTTAATATCTTAATTGATCTTAACCCATGTATAGCCCTACGGAATATGAAGGCGCATTACAAATAAACAATAATAACTAATATTATTGAAGTTTGGCAATCAGCCATTTTGATCCATCCAGCAAGACTGTTATCGCTTTCTTATAGGTAAATATTGCATTTTAGTCTAAAGCAATATAAGGTTGACAAGACAAATCTAAAGCCATATGAAATTGTCAAGATGGAGTGTGTGCTTATCCCAAGGACTACTACTACTACTACACTATTATTATTATTATTATCGTTTATTTATAACGCGCCAACATATTCCTTAGCGCTGTACATAAGATACGTTCAAGACAAAGATACATACAAACTAACAAATAGCAAGGCAATGAGGGCCCTGTCTGTGAGCCTCAAATCCATAGTGCTTTCCCTAAAGCACCTTGTGGGATTGAAACTCGCAGACTTACAACCTAAAGGTATTGTGTGAGGAAAAGGAGGGAGAGAGAGGTGACAGTGTGTTATGGTGGAAGGTTTTACGCTTCTTTAAAGAGATGTGTTTTTAGAGAGGTTTTGAATGTTTTGAGGCAGGAGGATAATCTGGTGGAGTGAGGCAAGGAGTTCCAGAGAATAGGGGCAGCACAAGAAAAGTCCTGAATGCGAGAGTGAGAGGAGGGGACAAGAGTTGTGGAAAGAAGAAGTCATTAGCAGAACGAAGAGGGCAGGTGGGGGAGTATTTGGAGATGAGACTAGAAATGTATGGGGGAGCGTTATTGTTGAGGGCTTTAAAAGTTAGGGTCAGGACTTAAAATTGTATTCTGGAGGCTATAAGTATGCATGCAATATACTTTAGTTTGAGAAAAAATACAGTATTGTAGCAGTAAAAGTGATTATCAATCTCTGATCAGAATACAAAGTATACATTTTGCATTGGATGGCATATTTATTAGCAAATTATTGTAACTATTCCAAGGTGGCCGTTTGCACTAGCAATTGTGTTTTGCATTTTGTACCAGACACAGTCGCAAAGCATTGGACAGAGACTTGCAGGATTCCCCAGTAAATAACATGTCTGTCCAGTCAAGAGTAGTAGATTTCCATTAAGTTTAAAACATTATGCCAAAAATTATACAAGCTAATACACTAATGGAACCTTATATGCTAATAAGAAGAACCACCAAACAGAAAAATGCAGTTGTACATATAAGAATTTTCTAAGGAAATTGCAAGTTTTTCAAACATAGTAGATTGCAAAACTTCTGATTTTACTTTAATCTACAGCACTCTTTATAGTGATAGAGCATTAGGCTTTGGATGTAATTTCAATAGAATAAGGAACATATAACTTGCCTTTTAATAGATATTTCCATCCATAAGATATTGAATATTTTTCAGTTTAGTAAGCACAGTGGACAATTAATATTTTCACAAAAAGTATATTGAGTAATGATATTTTATTTCAGTATTGGTCCAATAAAATTCTCCATGAGCTACCTTCACCCGGTACCTGAATTGCGCTACCATTTGCTGCACTAAGGTTCCTTGCTCTGAGAAGAGTAACAAGCATCTTCCTACTGATTGAGAAGTGCCTGTTCCAGTAATGACAACTACATTTTATAAATTTGTGATAATATTTGAGGGAAAACTTATTTTTATATACTATTTGCACCATAACCTTGATTTATAAATATGTAATGTTAACTCCAAGATCTCCAAGATTTCCTATATATCAATTGGCTTACAAACTAGTTAATATAACTGAACTAGCGACTTGCCCGTCAAAAAATTACGGCAATAAGATTGTAAGGCAGGTAATGTTGTTTGTGACATTAATTTTGTTGGTGTTCCAAGATCCTTCGGCGCTCATTGCGAGCGTCTTAGTTGTATGTGTGCTATGAGCAGCGTTGTGTTTTTTTTTTTCTATGCGAATGAATAATTATTAAAATAAGAAATGAATATACTTTACCTATTGTGAAGTAATATATGCAGGAACCATTGTGTTGAAGAGCTGGCAATCGGTTGCTGCAGCATAAGTGCTGTGGAGCTGCAGTGTCATGAATGTGTGCAGTGTGTAGTGTAATAGTGTGCTTCTGTGTATTTATTGTGTTTCTAATGTTTTTCGGGTCGCGCGGGTTGCGTCCTTGTTTACGGATCTCGTACGTCTTTTTCGTAAAATCCGTTTTTTGGTGGTATTTTGCGTTTTTAGAGTCCTGTAGCCTCATTTTTGTTTTTTTCAGCGGCCATTTCTTTTCTCGCTTAGGGGATTTTCAGGTGTCTAAACTCTTTTATTTTGAGTGAAATTGAGGTGTAACTTCAGTTTTCGAGGTCCTGGCTGCCTCCCCTTGCTGTAGGTAAGCTTTTTATGTACTTGTTGTGTGTATTTATTGTGTTTTTAATGTTTTCATGTGCGCAGGTTTCGTTAGCAACAACCCGCATGCTCACAACTATATATGGGCCTCATTCTATTATCGGCCGTTAATCGGCCGCAAAGCTGCGATTCCTTGCGGGGCTCCCGTTACGGCCGGCCGCATATATTGCAACCGGCCGTAAGCTCAGAAATCTTTAAAAGCAAATATAAATTCAAGACGGCACTGTAAAGCTCTGTAAATGCTAGGGAGGACATAATGGGGGACATGAGGATTAATAGCAACCCCCTCTCAAGCTTGCACATCAGCCCAAATCCGAGATTTCATTAACTGTTTATTTTCCGGCCGCAGATTGGGCGAGTCTGAGGTGCTCCAAGCCCTCGGGACTTTTTCCACGGATATTTGACATAAATTAAAATAAAAATTATTTACGGATTTGAGTGTAGGGGAATGTTGTGCTATGAATGCTAACACCTACAATCACTTTATAGTCTCCTCAGAGTGCAGGGTGGCTTTATTTTGGCTTTATTATGTGCTTAATTGTGTGCCTGCGGGACCTTTTTGCTGCAAGTAAGCTGCGGCTCGGTTTTAGCCTTGCAGAGAGGGTTCCTGGAGCAATTGAATAGCAACCGGGATTTGCTTGCGGCCGAAACTCTTGCGGCCGTTTAAGATCAAAGGCTTGCCTCCGGCGCGTGCGGCCGCAAGGGATAACAAGGCTCCTGCCGCAAGCCTGCCGGAGTCCTCGGCCGGAAGGGAATAGAATAGGCAAATAGCTTGCGGCCGGTCCTTGCGGCCCCGCATCTCCTACGGCCGATAATAGAATGAGGCCCATGTGATTAGGCACTTTGTTTCCATTAAGATAAAGAAGTTCCTTGGGCTTTTCCCACTACTGAATAAAGTTAAAGAACCACAGAAGTGTCATATTTCTACACAATCCTATGAAGATCTTAACCTGATAATGGCCAAATGGCCTTATTAGAATTAATAGCACCACATTCTCAAGCTTGCAAATCGGCTCTGATAAATACTTTATTTCATGTTTATATTTTGTGTTATATCGATCCCTGCAATCAATGTGTTACGACATATACAGTAACTTGCATGTAATAGAATATCATATTTATAGCTTTTTTTAATATTGCATTATATCTGGAATGTGGGTCCGATCGCACGTAGGACTTTCAAATCTATCCTCCCCTTTTTCAGTGTTGTAACGCTAACAATCTCTTTTCCCGTTGGCTCCATCTGAACACGTAACTATGTAGTTGCTTAATTGTTCGCGATCAAGCACTCAACCCCGGCGGCTGAGAACTGGTTTACGAAATAGCGTCTCTCGCTCGTAACTCGCGGCACTTCTAATTTAATAGCAACACAAAACGGCCAAATTTCAAGCATGCAGCCCTTACGTGCTGCACGTTGGACTTACGGGCTGAAATTTAACTTAGCCTATCTAACCCTAACTGGGCCTATCTAACCCTAACTGGGCCAATTTAACCCTAACTGGACCTAATAACCCTAACTGGGCCTATTTAACCCTATCTGGACCTAATAACACTAACTAGGCCTATTTAACCCCATCTAAGCCTATTTAACCCCATCAGTTATGGGGATCTATAAAGACCCCCATAAGCCTCCACCTAACCACATCACGTATGGGGGACTATACAGTACACCGTAAGCCTCCATCAAACCCCATCACTTATAGAGGTTTATACAGACCCCCATAAGCCTGCATCTAACCCCATCACTAATGGGGGTCTATACAGACCCCCATAAGCCTCCATCTAACCCCATCACTAATGGGTGTCCATACAGACCCCCATAAGCCTCTATGTCTCAATCAGTCCCATAAGGGTCCTCCAGGACCCTCATGACACTAAGAACAAACACTACATTACACAATTCCCCCTCCCAATAAACCACTAAATCTAAACTAACCCCCTCTACCCTAACCTATTAACCCCTACCTAGCACTAATTACACAAAAAAAAAAAACTAAGTTAGAAAAAAAAAAAAAAAACTATGTTACTAAAAAAATAAAAGGACATTACAACCCTCACTGCAAAAATAAAAAATAAACATTACAACCACCCACTACAAAAAAAAAAAAAAACATCACAAACCCCCACTACAAAAAATAATTACACACCTGCAAACGAAAGACATACACATATATACATAACATTACAGTACATCAATAAATAAATTAAAAATATACCCCTAACTACAATACTATTAACCGCTAACTACAATACCTTACCCCATATATAAAACATTACCCCTTATCTATGAAACATTATCCCCTATCTACCAAACATTAACCCGTAACTGCAATACATTAAACCCTAACTACAATTCATTACACCTATCTATTAAACATTACCCCCTGTCTATTAAACATCACCCATATCTACAAAATATAAACCCTATCTATTAAACATTACCCCCTATCTATTAAACAGTACCCCTATCTATTAAACATTACCCCCTATCTATTAAACATTACCCCCTGTCTATTAAACATCACCCCCTATGCACAATACATTAAACCCTATCTATTAAACATAACCTCTATCTATTAAACATTACCCCCTATCTATTAAACACTACCCCTATCGATTAAACATTGCCCCCTATCTACAATACATCAAACCCTATCTACAATACATTAAAAAGCCTACATCTAACCTAAAATAGAATAAATAAGACCACAAATAAACACAACATAAAATAATAGACATTCTAAATATTAAACTTACCTTTCCACCATGTCCCCGTCCTTCTTCTTGTCTTCTCCAGCTCGGCCCCTGGAAAAATTAAACATTGCATTAGTATACACATACACAAAACATGATAAACTAAACATACTATACATTAAACTTACCTTGACGCAATGTCCCCATCCTTCTCCTCTTCTGCCCTGACTGGGCCCTTGAGAAATACTGCTGCTATAAATAAAAAATATAAATAAGTAAATAACCGAGCTCCTCCCTCCGGCCTTCTGATTGGCTGAAATGTCTGTCAATCAAATTTCAGCCAATCAGAAGGCGCCAAGGTATGAGCCAATAAGAATGGCATACACCCCTATAACCCATTCTGATTGGCTGATGGACCTGTCAATCTTTTTTAAACCAATCAAAAGGCACTGTTGCCTTCAGACAATCAAAATGGAATACACCCCCCACGCGGTGATTGGCTGAAGTCATCTTTGCCTTCTGATTGGCTGCAGTCTGATTGACAGTGACAACAGCCAATCAGAAAGTGCTATTCCCGTCAGCCAATCAGAATGAGATTGTGATTGGCTACAAGTATCTGCGCCTTCTGATTGGCTGTTGTCACTGTCAATCAGAAGGCGCAGATGCCTTCAGCCAATCACCCTGTGGGGGTATATTCCATTGTGATTGTCTGAAGGCAACAGTGACTTTTGATTGGTTTAATGTATTGCCATTATGGGTTAATGTTTGGTAGATAGGGGATAATGTTTTATAGATAGGGAGTAATGTTCTATATATGGGGTAATGTATTGTAGTTAGGGGTTAATAGTATTGTAGTTAGGGTTATATTTATTGATTTACTGTAATGTTATGTATATATGTGTTTGTCTTTTCTTTGCAGGTGTGTAATTAGTTTTTTATTTTTTGTAGTGGGGGGTTTGTGGTGTTCTTTTTTTATTTTTTTTGTAGTGGGAGGGTTGTAATGCTCTTTTTTTATTTTTTGTAGTGGGGGGTTGTAATGTTCTTTTTTTATGTAGGGGGGTTGTTATGTCCTTTTATTTTATTGGTAACATAGGTTTTTTTATTTTGTGTAATTAGTGGGGTAGGGGTTAATAGGGGGTTAGGTAGGTAGTGTTAGGTAGGTAGGGGTTTATACATTAGGGTAGAGGGGTGTTAGTTTAGATTTAGTAGTTTATTGGTGGGGGGAAATAGTGTAATTACCCTTTTGGTTCTCAAGGACTCATATATTGACAGTGAGTAGCTGGTGAAATTTCAATTATAGAGCAGACTCGTGTTTCAAGTGTAAAGTTTGTAAAAAGAAAACAGAAATTTAGCAAAATATAATATAAAGGTATTATCACTAAGTTCTGATGTCACTCCCTAACCTGCAGCCTTATTAAATTGCGATTTGGCGATTTGAATAGGGCTTTATATAAGCACATAGCATATATTTTTTTACAGAAGTTTTTAGTTAGTGAACTTCTATCCAAAAGCAAGGTCTTCACTAACTAAAAACTTCTGTAAAAAAAATATGCTCTGTGCTTATATAGAGCCCTGTTCAATTAGCCAAATTGCAATTTAATAAGGCTGCTGGTATTGGTCATAACATATATCAATGTACTGAAAGACTCCTGCATTTATAATATAATATTAATAGAACAATACAGAGTGTTCTGGAAAACACATTTGGGCTACTGTATTCTCTATCACATATATAGTTCTCAGCAATACGGGTTGTTGCTAACGCTTGTGGGCCACAATTGCGGCCGTGCTGGCAAGGAGTACCAAAGGCGCTCCATTTGCTGGTGGAGATGAGCGATGTAGGCGCTCATCCCTATGACCCCCTATGACTTTCGGACAGCAAATGCAGAGGTGGAGGTTCTACGGCGCCTCACAACCGCTTACAAACGACCACACAAGCAGAACTTTTGAAAAAACAAACACGCAATTACTAACTACGGACTTACACACAAAAATACGAGCCGCGGGACTTAGAAAATAAAAAATTGCGTACTTACACTAAAAAAAAAATTACGACCCGCGGGACTTAGAAAAATCCATTACGCACTCGCAAAAATACGATCTTAACGGACAACCTGCGCACACCGGCAAATATTAAAAAACACAAAAATACACACAAAAATAAAATAAAAACCTTACCCACAGCAAGGGGGGACACCCAGGACCTCTGCAACACAGGTTAAACCTCCATTTCAGTCAAATTTACAAAGTTTAGACACTCGAAAAAAATCCCCTAAGTGAGATAAAAATGGGCGCCGAAAAAAAAGAAAATGAGGCTACAAAACAAAAATCCATACGACCTACAACATACACCATTAGCAAGGACGCTAAATCATACAAACCCGCCTACCACATACACATTCGCCGCCATTTTACAACACTAACTTACAGAAAGCAGAAGTACCCAGCTACACTAACGGCTTCCCCAATTAACACTACACACTGCACACATTGCTGACACTTACACCTCAGCTCAACAACAGTGCAAATCTACATTATATGCTGCAGGAACATAAAAACAGATTGTTAGCTCTTCAGCAGAACACGAAACAAAAAAAAATGAACACCACACTATTGTAAACAACCACAAAGACCTTCACCGCGCCACCCACAAGGAGTGCCAACGGTGCTCATAGGACACAAACTACACCAGGGGAGAGCCTTGCAACAAGCCACAAAACGAGACCACTGCGAACCTTACAATAAGCGCAAAAGTGCCTATCATAACAACAAATGCACCAACCCAGAGGCTCGCAATGAGCACCGAAGGCGCTCATTGCGAGCCACGCGATGAGCGCCAAAGGTGCTCAGCGCCAGCCTCGCAATGAGCGCACAAGGATCTCAGACAACCAAAACACTTACTCTCTGTGGCAAACAGCATTACTTGCATTACAATTTTATTGCTGTCATTTTTTGACGGGCAAGTCGCTAGTTTTAATAATAATGTTACTGTTATGTTGTAGTTTGATGTAACCTTGATCTTACTTTAGAGCAACAATATTAAACTAGCAAAGTCAATTAAATACAGTAACTATACAGTGATGTAACTTATTAGTGGCTTGGAATATATTTACTCTTCCATAAGCCAAATCCTACTGCATATGCCCTTCAGCAGGGGTATTCAATAGGACCTCCACTGCATTATTGATTGCAAACAATGACTTCATTTCCAGAAATATAATTGGACCTTGCTAAATTGTAAAAATAAATTAATAGATAGAAACGAAGAATAGTCAAGCACTTTACCCTTTAGCACATCTGGCCTATTCTCCTAGTATTCTTTTTTACAACTTTACCTTAAACTTGAAAGTTTAGAATATTTCCACAGAAAATAAAATCGTAAATGATCTCAACCATGACTAACAAAAACATGAATAGTTCTGTTCTTCACAGGACGCGAAAAGTGGACAAAAAGGCTGTCTAACAAAAGCACCATAATATGAATTACAAATAAAACTACAGACAGCATTGCACGGTCCTGTGACTTCCTGTGTCTTGAGGCTTATGATGTGATGTAAATGGTATTTCACTCTTTTTATTGGAACCATTATGGCCATCAAGCTTGCGGTTGCCAAATAAATACATTAAAAAAAATAAGTATTTCAAGTTATTCTCGATAGCAAAGTAGATTTTATAATGTCATTGCACTACATCTCATATTTATCCATATGTTATTATTTTTAAAGGATTGTTATCATAATTTAGTTCAGAAATGTACTTTTTCACTTCAACACTTAGCATATGTAACTTACGTTCACTTGAAGCCATAAAGGCAATGGTGGGTCCTGCTTGGATGCTTAAAATGTCTACATCAGTGACATTCCATTTATTTTCTTTTTTTATATTTATCTTTAATCCATATTTAAGGCACAATTATTTCGTTCACAAATGTATACTTGCGCCTCCTTGTGTAGTGAGTATAATGTATGATCACTAATTGGTCTAAGGGCAATGTTGTCTCCTGCTTGGATGTTTAAAATGTTTAAATCAGTGTCAGGCAATTAGTGATGGTCGCAAGTTCTCAAAATAATGAACAATACATTTGTTGTTGAATGCAATGCCAGTTTTTAAGGCAATTTACCTGCCTGGGGTACAAAAATGAATGGGGTGCCGACCAATCTACGACACCATCATTTTAGCACCACTAAGGTAGAAAGAACTGCCAGATACTGTAATTGGCAAGTAACAGAAGTGGGGTTATTAAACAATTATTGACATGCTCAAGATCTGGACTCTTGTGACAAAGATATGGCACCATTTTATTGTTAATATAGTTTGAATTTCATATTATTTTATTATATTTTGAAATACAAAATAGATTAACAGGTATAATATAACCAATATGCAGAACACGATAGGATTGAAATACAATTAATAAGTGTACATAATGAATAGATCTTAAATATATAGAGCTTTTATGTAATGGATTATAGGTTGATTAAATCAATAGGATCTATAGGATTTAACTTATAGATAATTTAGTAGTGCTAGTGTGTCTTATTTGATAAAGGAATATATGCAAATGTAAATAAGTACAATGTATGTGTTCATTTGACATTTTGAATATCCAGAGGGACAAGTTATCTCCTAGTTTACCTTGATTCTCATTTATGTTTGCTTGCATCAATATCATATTATAAATGTACAATATTTTGATTTGTTTTTTTACTTGAAAAATTGTTGGAATAGATTTTTTCCATTTTTTTTTTCTACTACTAATGTAGTTTCTACAAAGATTCTAAACTCAAAATAGGGCCTTCCATTTTCTGAAGTTTTTTAATAATGTATTTTCCTTGTTCCTATCCCCTGTACAGTTCTACGGAATATGTTGGCGTGATACAAATAAAAGTTAATAATAATAATAATTGCTAGAAAAATATGGGAAATTTAGAATTTTTCTTTCCTGGAGTGCTAATTGCTCTAGATCTTGGATGTATACAAAGACAAGATTCTAAAATTCACATTGGGAGAGGGAATACAGAGGAATAAGTAATAGGAGGCATATGCTAGTTGTGGGGGAGGAAACCGATTGTGTGCCGTCAAAGTAGATGTGCTTTCCCACTCTGGCTTTAGGGTTGGTGACCAGTAAATTATAAATAGATTTCTAGTAAAGTATTAGAAGTTATTTGGCCTTTTTCCATAGTCTGGCTTTAAACATAGCCAGCAGATGTATTATACTATTTACCATTATTGCAGATATTCCAAACTCCCAAATCAGACATCAATAAAACGAGGGTGCCCAAAAATTGGCATAACCGCTTATCCAGGTCTGAAGACAGAGGAACAGGGTGTAATGGATTGTCACTGATAGGTCTTCCATTGATGGGTAATTTATCGATTAACCACTTTTTCTGTTACAAGGCCCATACAGTGAGGGAAAAAAGTATTTGATCCCCTGCTGATTTTGAACGTTTGTCCACTGACAAAGAAATGATCAGTCAATAATTTTAATGGTAGGTGTATTTTAACAGTGAGAGACAGAATAACAAAAAAAAACATCCAGAAAAACGCATGTCAAAAAAGCTATAAATTGATTTGCAGATCAGTGAGGGAAACGGAGTGCTTCTAATCTCAGCTTGTTACCTGTATAAAAGACACCTGTCCATAGAAGCAATCAATCAATCATTCAGATTCTAATCTCTCCACCATGGCCAAGACCAAAGAGCTGTCCAAGGATGCCAGGGAAAAGATTGTAGACCTACACAAGGCTGGAATGGGCTACAAGACCAGCGCCAAGCAGCTTGGTGAGAAGGTGACAACAGTTGGTGCGATTATTCGCAAATGGAAGAAACACAAAATAGCTGCCAGTCTCCCCCGGTCTGATGCTCCATGGAAGATCTCACCTTGGGGAGATGATCATGAGAACAGTGAAGAATCAGCCAGAACTACACCGGAGGATCTTGTTAATGATCTCAAGGCAGCTGGGACCATAGTCACCATGAAAACAATTGGTAAGACACTACGCCGTGAAGGACTGAAATTCTGCACCACCGGCAAGGTCCCCCTGCTCAAGAAAGCACATGTACAGGCCTGTCTGAAGTTTGCCAATGAAAATCTGAATGATTCAGAGGAGAACTGAGTTAAAGTGTTGTGGTCAGATGAGACCAAAATCGAGCTTTGGAGGAGAAATGCTGCCTATGACCCCAAGAACACCATCAAACATGGAGGTGGAAACATTATGCTTTGGGGGTGTTTTTCTGTTAAGGGGACAGGACAACTGCACCACATCAAAGGGACAATGGACTGGGCCATGTATCGTCAAATCTTGAGTGAGAACCTCCTTCCCTCACCCAAGGCATTGATAATGGGTCGTGGATGGGTACTCCAGCATGACAATGACCCAAATCACACAGCCAAGGCAACAAAGGAGTGGCTCAAGAAGAAGCACATTAAGGTCCTGGAGTGGCCTAGCCAGTATCCAGACCTTAATTCCATAGAAAACCTGTATAGGGAGCTGGAGGTTCGAGTTGCCAAACATCAGCCTTGAAAGCTTTATGACGTGGAGAGGATCTGCAAAGAGGAGTGGGACAAAATCCCTCCTGAGATGTGTGCAAACCTGATAGCCAACTACAAGAAACGTCTGACCTCGCTGATTGCCAACAAGGGTTTTGACACCAAGTCGAAGGGGTCAAATACTTATTTCACTCACTGACCTGCAAATCAATTTATAACTTTTTTGACGTGGTTTTTTTTTTTTGTTATTCTGTCTCTCACTGTTAAAATACACCTACCATTAAAATTGTCAGTGGACAAACGTTCAAAATCAGCAGGGGATCAAATACTTTTTCCCCTTACTGTAGGTATTCATGGGTAGATTATATATAGGGGGCATGGTGGTCTATAGTAACCTCTACGGGAGATAGTGGAGGGCTCTAGGGGGCTCATATGGACCCCCATAGATGATAAGGACTATGGCGTTCCTTTGGGACTCCCAGGAGGTAGGGGGAAGGGTTTTGAAGGGGTAGATAGAGGGGATAGTGCTGCATATGTAGAATGGTCATTGTCATGATTACATTGTGCAGTCATAAACCCCTGCATTCATTTATATTTAACCACTTGCCTACCGGGGGTTTATATATAGATAGATTGCCAGATATGAGTGGGAGGATGTTAGGGCTAGTATAGTGTGTTCATATTAGGTGGTAGGTAGCGTTATGCATCACTACTATGGAGACTATCAGGTTCAGACTCTCCAGAGTTTCCTACTGGTATACGTAAGGCAGGTAGCGCGCACACGTTTGAATTAGAGAACTACAAGCAAAATCCCCTGGGTATGTCAGTCAATTTTGCTGGAGCTGTTTTGCAGGAGCCATGGAATACCTCTACAAACTTGCATGTAAAAACATCCGTAGGGCTAAGGCAGCCTTAGAGGAGTTTCTATAGGAGACATGTAATCAGGACCTAATGTCAGTTATGCCTGAAATGTCGGGGTTTGCTAAATCTTCCATGTAAAGGAGACTTGCCTAGGTTTCAATACTGGCCTGCCGGTAATAGCACAAGTGAAAAAAAGCTTGAGAGACTGCACCCCGAGTGTGCAGTATTCCGCAAGAAACTCTGTTATTGTACTTTTGTACAATTGTACTATTTTAGAGAAATTTTGTATCTAGTGGATTTTAGCCTGTCTGTAGTTTGAGGGGATGTGTTATCCTATGGAACATTACTCCCATTCAGTTCTATTGTCAAGGAGCTGTTTAAAGAGGAACTTTGTTAAGATAAGTGAATACAGATTGCATATTTGTCTACTGTTCCTCCCACTCTTCCCTGGTTTCTAATCCTCTCACAAAAACAAAATGTATCTCATTATTTAGAGAAAAAAAATGAATACAATAGTTAATTATTGTAATAATTTATATTATACCGTTAAAACATTTTTTCTGGTATACGGATACAGAAGTACAGTATGATCAAAACTTGTGATATAGTATGATGTGTATTAATGCAACTCTATCAGACCTAGATATCTTGTGAAAATTAAAAAAACACAACTGAAACTAAATATCAATTAATTAGCTTTTACGGTTCATTGTATCTGTATTTAAACAGTAGTTAAAAGTCAGATTCATCTTAATATCCAAAGCACTAACAATAGAGATGTCAGTGGTAAATAATAAATGCCTATGAGAATATTACTAACTTATTGTTTAGAAAGCGCCAACATAGCGCTAACATATTTGTCGTCTACAGCTAAGAATGCTGGGGGCTAATCGTGGCAACTTAAATCAATATATACCAGCTTGGTTTGGCTCGGTCCCCAAATCCTACATGACAGTCTATTTACAAGGGATCGTCTGTCATCTGATGTGTACTGAATGTGCAGTTCTTCTTCTGTCATTGTGGGTGAAGTGCAGCTGACTGGACAGATTCCTGGTACTTTTCAATGATGTCAACAAACCTGGGGACAAATAGTCTTTGTGGTTTGTTTTGTCTGGAAAAGCAGTTCTTAAAGCTTATTGTATACCAACAGACTTATCTGAAATATGTCTTTGGCTTTAGCCCCTTTTAAGACATACAGCGTAGGTCAGGGACAGGCAACCAGTTCACTTGAAGGGCCTCATATGCAAGTCACTGAGTCCTTAAAAGGGCCTCATGGTACTTTAAACATTTTTATTTTACCCAAAGTAAAATGGTAACATTGCAGTAGAAAATTAATTAATTTTGTCAACAAGAAGAAGAAATTAGGAGTGCAACTATTAACTATATTATTTGCTAATTTGAAAGACATATAATTAACTGTGTATTGTTAAAGAGGGGCATGCTTTCCCCCTTCCGGAGAACAGGCTTGGGGGCCGCATGTGGCCCCTGAGTCATCTGCTGCCCACCACTGATCTAGGTAATATAATAAGAAATATATCTTGTCATTTTAAGGTTATTAAGAACTGCAGACACATTTTGCCGAAACTATTGAGATGAATCTTTGCTTTAAGGTGGACTTGTCATAACATCTCAAAGCAAGTTCTTTACAGAGAGCGGTTAAAGCTTTATTTTTATATAAAAAGACATTTATTCATTTATACCCTTATCTTGACATAGTACAGTATGCTAATTTAGTTTCTATAGTGACTAAAATGAATCTACTCTTGGGTTACCATGCAGAATATGCATACCTCCATACAACAACAAGATTATGTTTTTAAAGAGCATGGCTGTCACATATTTGTCTGGTGACCTTGATTTATAGGCTTATTTTAAATTTCATGGATTAGTAATGCATCAGATAGAAAAGAATAAGTAGTCTATGAAAAAAGAATTGCATCCGAAAATACCAAAATAGACATGAGTTAGCTTATCCTTACTTTGCTAAATCTCAAGCAGTTGACTTTCAGAGTTAACACCCCTAGAAATCCGTGCTAAAATTAGCATAAAATTCATAATCTGTTTTGGCCAATTACAGGCAGCTAATACATTATATAAATCAGTGATGGCAGTTTGTGCAAGAAGGAAACATGGGATGTGTAATGCTCTGCACGAGGAGGAGCCAGGAGGAGCCAGACACTGCTCTATTGATCTCTGCATTGTGCTGTTGTTGGCTTGAAGGTTTGTAAACGGTTCAAATCTGTACCTAAATGCAGTTTTTCTATTGATAGAATTCTGTGTAAACGTAAAAAAAAAATGTTTTGCATTTTCTGTAGTGTGGGGGCTCCCCTGGGGCCCCCACCCTTGCCCAACCTGCCACGCCCCCCCCCCCCCCCCCCTAGGTCCCCTTTGCTGAGAGTGGCTGGTTGCTGTGCGTGGATAGATGCTGAGAGGAGATGGCTGCAGACAAGGACTGGGTGCTATGTAGGGATGGATGCAAAGAGGGATGGGTGCTGTGTGGGGGTGGATGTTAAAAGGGACTGGTTGCTATGTAGAGATAGTATACTTAGAAATGTGTATGAATGTGTGTGTATATATATATAAATTATATACATAAATATATTTATTTATCATATATATAGTTGTGGTAGTTTATGATTTGTCGTCATGCCATGTTAAAAATGACGGGCTTGCATATGCACAATGAGGGCCGCAAGACTTTGAAATGATGGGGGCTGCAATGAGCGCCAAAGGCGCTCATTGCAGGCCACGCGATGAGCGTCGAAGGTGCTCATCGCGAGGCCCACAAGACTTTGAAATTGTCAAATAACAGGGGCTGCAATGAGCGACAAAGGCACGCAAGACTTTGAAAAAGGTTTCAGACATGTAGAGCACAGAGGAGGGAGAGGGAGGAGAAAGACACAGGGGAGGGAGAGGAGGGAGAGGGTGGAAAGAGACACAGGGTGATGGGGGGGGGAGACACAGGGGAGGGAAATAAAGGTATAAAAACCAAAGGGCAGGGAGAGGGGGCAAAGAGACAGCAGGAGGGAGAGAGAGGGAAACAGACACATGGAAGGAAGAGGGGAAACAGACACAGGGGTCAGAGAGTGGGGAGAGGCTTGCAATGAGCTGCGAAGGCTCTCACCGCGAGGCTTGCAAGCTAAAGGGGAGGGGGGGGGGGGGAGCCTCACATTGTGTGGCAAACAGCATTGCCATGCTTCAAATGTTATTGTCGTCATTTTTGACAGGCAAGTCGCTAGTAAATATATATCCGTAGAGGATGTTGCTGGAAAGTGGAGCTTGCACGTCCTGGAGCTGTGTTGCAGACAGAGTAGGTAAGGGTAGGGGAGCAGCTATGGAAAGGAGTCTTGGGAAGTTTTACTGTTATGGGAAGAGGTCTTCGGGAAGGGAGCAGTTATAGGAGGGGTCTATGGGAGGAGCACTGAGGGATTTGGTCCCAGGGGGATCAGTGCAAAGCATTTGTTACAACCCACCGAGGGAAGCACACATTTTGTTTTGCACCAGGGCCCCCTATTCTCTACCTCCGTCACTGTTGTTTCTAATGTAAGCAGCATGTGTTAGATTAGTGAAAGAGAAAACACAGTGACACATAGATATACCTTTAACCATCACTAGAATCATCTTTGTATGTGCTTCAAATGTTAATATGATTTTTTTGTGATGATCAGAACACAATAGTCTAAGTTGTTGAAGTGAAATGAGAAAAATATATAAATAAAACTATTTTTTAGAAATAGAAAACAATAATTGGCATGTGCATATGTATTCACCCTCTTTGTAATGAAGCCCATAAAAGCTCTGGTGCAACCAATTACCTTCAGAAGTCACATAATTAGTGAAATGATGTTCACCTGTGTGCAATATAAGTGTCACATGATCTTTCATTACATATACACACCTTTTTAAAAAAGGCCCCAGAGGCTGCAACACCTAAGCAAGAGGCACCACTAACCAAACACTGCCATGAAGACCAAGGAACTCTCCAAACAAGTAAGGGACAATGTTGTTGAGAAGTACAAGTCAGGGTTAGGTTATAAAAAATATCCAAATCTTTGATGATCCCCAGGAGCACCATTAAATCTATCAAAACCAAATGGGAAGAACATGGCACAACAGCAAACCTGCCAAGAGACGGCCGCCCACCAAAACTCACGGACCGGGCAAGGAGGGCATTAATCAGAGAGGCAGCATAGAGAACTAAGGTTGCCCTGGAAGAGCTGCAGAGTTCCACAGTAGAGACTGGAGTATCTGTACATAGGATGACAATAAGCCGTGCGCTCCATAGAGTTGGGCCGTATGGCAGAGTGGCCAGAAGAAAGCCATTATTTTCAGCAAAAAACAAAATGGTACGTTTTGAGTTTGCAAAAAGGCATGTAGGAGACTACCAAAATGTACGGAGGATGGTGCTCTGGTCTGATGAGACTAAAATTGAACTTTTCGGACATCAAAGAAAAATCTATGTCTGGCGCAAACCCAACACATCACATCACCCAAAGAACACCATCCCCACAGTGAAACATGGTGGTGGCAGCATCATGCTCTGGGATGTTTTTCAGCAGCCGGGACTGGGAAACTGGTCAAAGTTGAGGGAAAGATGGATGGTGCTAAATACAGGGATATTCTTGAGCAAAACCTGTACCATTCTGTGCGTGATTTGAGGCTAGGACGGAGGTTCACCTTCCAGCAGGACAATGACCCCAAACACACTGCTAAAGCAACACTTGAGTGGTTTAAGGGGAAACATGTAAATGTGTTGGAATGGCCTAGTCAAAGCCCAAATCTCAATCCAATAGAAAATCTGTGGTCAGACTTAAAGATTGCTGTTCACAAGCGTAAACCATCCAACTTGAAGGAGCTGGAGCAGTTTTGCAAGGAGGAATGGGCAAAACTCCCAGTGGTAAGATGTGGCAAGCTCATAGAGACTTATCCAAAGTGACTTGGAACTGTGATTGCCGCAAAAGGTGGCTCTACAAAGTATTGACTTTAGGCGAGTGAATAGTTATGCACATTTACTTTTTCTGTTATTTTGTCTTATTTGTTGTTTGCTTCAAAATAAAAAAATAAAAAATCTTAAAAGTTGTGGGCATGTTCTGTAAATTAAATGATGCAAATCCTCAAACAATCCATGTTAATTCCAGTTTGTGAGGCAACAAAATACGAAAAATGCCAAGGGGGTGAATACTTTTGCAAGGCACTGTATAACTCAGTTGGTGCTGTGACTTGACACACACTAACTAGAGTTGCAAATGCATTCTGCAGACAGAGTTACCTAGTTTATCTGGCACAATGTATAGTCACTCTTTAATGCTCATCAAAACAAAAAACATTTGGTGACAGGTCTCCTTGAACACAGAAGAAGGAGTTGTCACGTAGAATAATAAAAAATAAAGTAAGACAAGTATAACACATGATGAGTGCCCTACTTTATTGCCCTATTGTAGTAGGCCGGGAGAGCTCTGATTAATAACCTAGCATCTTCTAATGTCTACTGGCACTCCCTTTGACACTCCTATGACCTTCCATGTCCATTAGTGTGGTTTTAATTTCTATTTCCCCTTCTACACACAAATACCCATCTACCAATTAACTTGTTCTCCTAAACAGAACGCATTGTTGTAATTGGCTTCAAACACCTTTTGATCAAAGGAAATTGGGAATGTGATTTTTTTTTTTAGTTCCCTGACTTTACACGTGCAATTCTTAGTTGACAATAAGTGTATAAATGAAAGATATGCAGTTTAGAAGCCAATGCTCTGCATCACTGAACTTGGAAATCCTAGGCTACATTCCTCTTGTTCAGATTCATTAATGCAATCAGATTGCAAGAGACACGGCATATAGCTCGCTCAAGTCTCCTCTACAATATTATTCAGCTTGTGAATAAACCATCCACTATTGGAATCTATTCATCTTAAACTATGCATGATATAGGCAAAAAAAGGCAAATAGGCTGAGGCAGGCCCGACTAGTAGCTATGTCAGTTAATGTTCTTTTATTAAGAGAGAAAGGGCTCTCTTATTTATATTCTTTTTTAAGGGGAGGTATAAAAAAAAATGATTGACTGGAAAAACGATGTGATCACTGAATCATTGGCTTCCTGACCTAGGGGACCACTGAGGGACGGATGCCAGAACAAACACATTTGGGAAAGAGATCAGAAGAAAAAAAAAGTTATAAAAGCATTGTTGCATTAAGTGCTTATATATGACTGGCTTGGAAGACACAAGCGCCTAGAGACATAAACACTGTAAGAAGGGTCTGAGTTGGAGGATTATTATTTAACTAATATGGTATATTTTAAATCTTTGAATAATTTCAATTGAAAGATATAAATATTTTTTACAGTAAACTTGCACTGAAGTTTTAATGTTGGCTGCGTGTAAACATAGCTATCATTTCTAGAGATGTCCTTGTTTTGAATCTAATTTAATTGCTGATCAAGTGCAGACCCTAAGAAATTATTAGCAATATTTGTGATATTTTTGTTCAATCATTTGTAGACTGAAAACAATGTGTGCAGACCACCAGAGTAGCAATGATTAAACTCTAACACAGAGGTTTACATTTAGGAAAATGCAGTTTTAAAATATCTTTCAATTGATAATTACTAGTTACAATCTTTAGAGTTATATTATATTAATATGTTAAGTTATATTTCAAATACACATTTATGCTTTGAAACAAAATAGAGAGGGTGACATGAAAATGTGTGATCTAAAGATTAAAATTGTATAGTTAATTTCCATAACATTGGTATATTGATTGTTCTGAGCAACTGATTTATTTTATTTAATCAAGATTTGCATGATGACAATTTGACATTTGTGGGTTTAGTAAGGAGTTTAACAGTGAATTGGTGGTAAATTGCAGCATGCTGGACTGTACATCATTGTTAAGATATTACTAAGTAACATGCTTTTTAAAAAGGTGGGTGCTAGTTGCCATCACATCATGTAATGTGTTAAAGTTGGACAGAAATGTTTCTCTTTTTTGGTCCAAGGGAACTGATTACTAAGAAGCTGAATCAAGAATGGCATTTTAAGAATTCACCCAGGTGGCATGTCCCTTAGTGAGATCTCATCCTCGAGGATAGGAGCCTGTGGTGTCATCTCCAGTCAGCAGCCAGGAGAATGACAAATATAGGCTCCAGGGGGACTGCATCCATCAAGGAAGGAAGTGTATGTCATAATGATGCCTAACTACAGTAAAGTGAAAAGGAAAGTACACCACGTTAAGACTATTTGGTTTAACATAGTAAGGTAGTCCTCAACTAGTCCTAAGAGTAGATAAAAATAAACTCACGTGATAACACATACATACTTTACTTTGTCATTATCTGGATCATTTAGACTTGTGATAGGTCAAAATATATCTGCGACAGTCTTTGAGTTAGTTTCTGTGCTACTCTTTAATCTAGGGAGGATTATATAGCCATTTCCAAACATTTCACAATGAGAAAGGTAATTTAAATTCAAGACAATTGTCAGTCTACCTTGGAGTGGGCAACCTAACAGTTTCACCCCCAGATAAGAGTAAGTGATGCTTCTAGAGACCCCCAAAGCTATATAAGGCTTCTGTAAAAATGGTAACAGATACAATGTCCATTGGACTGATGTGATCAAAATAGAGTTTTTTTGCCTTATTGCAAAAAACAAAAAAAGGTTCACAGGTTAATGACACCCCACAATCATCAGGCTTACCATCAATTTCTCTATATACAGGGAGTGCAGAATTATTAGGCAAATGAGTATTTTGACCACATCATCCTCTTTATGCATGTTGTCTTACTCCAAGCTGTATAGGCTCGAAAGCCTACTACCAATTAAGCATATTAGGTGATGTGCATCTCTGTAATGAGAAGGGGTGTGGTCTAATGACATCAACACCCTATATCAGGTGTGCATAATTATTAGGCAACTTCCATTCCTTTGGCAAAATGGGTCAAAAGAAGGACTTGACAGGCTCAGAAAAGTCAAAAATAGTGAGATATCTTGCAGAGGGATGCAGCACTCTTAAAATTGCAACGCTTCTGAAGCGTGATCATCGAACAATCAAGCGTTTCATTCAAAATAGTCAACAGGGTCGCAAGAAGCAAGTGGAAAAACCAAGGCGCAAAATAACTGCCCATGAACTGAGAAAAGTCAAGCGTGCAGCTGCCACGATGCCACTTGCCACCAGTTTGGCCATATTTCAGAGCTGCAACATCACTGGAGTGCCCAAAAGCCACTAGGTGTGCAAGACCCAGAGACATGGCCAAGGTAAGAAAGGCTGAAAGACGACCACCACTGAACAAGACACACAAGCTGAAACGTCAAGACTGGGCCAAGAAATATCTCAAGACTGATTTTTCTAAGGTTTTATGGACTGATGAAATGAGAGTGAGTCTTGATGGGCCAGATGGATGGGCCCGTGGCTGGATTGGTAAAGGGCAGAGAGCTCCAGTCCGACTCAGACGCCAGCAAGGTGGAGGTGGAGTACTGGTTTGGGCTGGTATCATCAAAGATGAGCTTGTGGGGCCTTTTCGGGTTGAGGAGGGAGTCAAGCTCAACTCCCAGTCCTACTGCCAGTTCCTGGAAGACACCTTCTTCAAGCAGTGGTACAGGAAGAAGTCTGCATCCTTCAAGAAAAACATGATTTTCATGCAGGACAATGCTCCATCACACGCGTCCAAGTACTCCACAGCGTGGCTGGCAAGAAAGGGTATAAAAGAAGAAAATCTAATGACATGGCCTCCTTGTTCACCTGATCTGAACCCCATTGAGAACCTGTGGTCCATCATCAAATGTGAGATTTACAAGGAGGGAAAACAGTACACCTCTCTGAACAGTGTCTGGGAGGCTGTGGTTGCTGCTGCACGCAATGTTGATGGTGAACAGATCAAAACACTGACAGAATCCATGGATGGCAGGCTTTTGAGTGTCCTTGCAAAGAAAGGTGGCTATATTGGTCACTGATTTGTTTTTGTTTTGTTTTTGAATGTCAGAAATGTATATTTGTGAATGTTGAGATGTTATATTGGTTTCACTGGTAAAAATAAATAATTGAAATGGGTATATATTTGTTTTTTGTTAAGTTGCCTAATAATTATGCACAGTAATAGTCACCTGCACACACAGATATCCCCCTAAAATAGCTAAAACTAAAAACAAACTAAAAACTACTTCCAAAAATATTCAGCTTTGATATTAATGAGTTTTTTGGGTTCATTGAGAACATGGTTGTTGTTCAATAATAAAATTAATCCTCAAAAATACAACTTGCCTAATAATTCTGCACTCCCTGTACTAGCACATTCTAATAGAAAATGTGAGACCTTATATCTAACTACTGAAGCCTAGACAAAAGTTGGCCATGCAACAGAACAAACTATAAATCCATTCACTAGTTTAGCCAATGAATTAATTCATCAGAAATATTCCCTTTTCTGAGGTTTAACTGGCTGCAAAATGCTAGAACATCACATTAGGAAAATACCTCTACTAGAGGTCAAGTGTCTCTCATCTGTTGTAATTTAGCTGTCAGACCTATTTTACCTCACTCTCACTATTGTGTTTTGGCAAACGTCTTGCTTGCCAACAGGTCTGCTCTACTAATATAATCTGATGGGCAGTAACCAACTCTTGGATTTATCCCAGGTGCTCATGTCTCCTCAGACACAATCTATGTAAGTACAGGTGCCCCAAACAGTTATGGTTTGTTGAATTTATTCTACTTTTTTGGGGCAAGTTACACTCTACCTTTTATGTGACCCCAGAAGGTGTTGTGTCTGTCCATGAACTGTAATGTGACCAAGCATGTGTATTGCAATGTTTGTATTATATAGGGGCATTGCTTTGGTTAATGTGTGATGGTGGAATGGCTGCAGCTCGGACCACAGTGCATTTGATCTTGATCCACTGGACAAACTGCTCAGACATAAAAAGTCAGTGTGTGGCTTACAGTGACAAGGTGCGTGACGCCCATTGAGAAAAGCTAGCAAAGACCCTGTGTCAACTAAGTGTGGAATTACATAGAGAGAAGAGTCCCAATAGTACGGGCATCTGTCCAGGTAGAAGCAGTACAAACAGAGCTGTGTTCAATAGCGTTGTTAGCAGAACTAAGATCGAAGGGCCAGATGTGGCAAGAGTTGCCTAGAGCCAGAGATTGTACAAGCATCCAACCCTTGGAAGAACCTGAGGCTCCTAATCTAGATGCATGTTGACAGCAGCTCCAAATTCCAAGGAAAGTATTGAAAAATTGTATGATACTAG
Source organism: Discoglossus pictus (assembly GCA_027410445.1). Lineage (NCBI taxonomy): Eukaryota > Metazoa > Chordata > Amphibia > Anura > Alytidae > Discoglossus > Discoglossus pictus. Next base: position 331,832,400 of record CM050167.1, read on the forward strand.
TCAAGCTGGGTAAATACTAGCCATATTGGAAACTGTTAAGAGGTTTAAGTTACCTGATATTATAAATACATAACCGAAAGCGAATGATCAAAGATAGTGTTTTCCAAAATGTTTTGGATGCCTGTCATTCGCAGGCTCTAATAATTTAAAATGGCCATGTTATGTATATTTACTGACGTCAGCAATGTTCAAATGTCTGTGAAAATGAACTAAAAATCCCATTCTATATTTTGTTGATAGTATGTTTGACAAATGAAACTTCAAGAGATATGTATAGTACATTTAAAGAGAGAAGGATGCAAAAGTTATGCCGTGGGTCAGATTTGCATCTTGGTGTGACTTTATTTTTCTTTCCCCAATAACTAATAAATGTACTTTCATGACATTTGTGAAATTTTTTTCTTATGTTACCCGTTGGAAAAGGGTTAATGTTCTTACAGAATGTATTAATACCTGCCATATGGAGCTTTTCAGTAATGTCGAATTTTTTTGTAATAATTTAAAACTGGCTTCATACTTTAGTGTAGGCCTCACTTTAATGATATTGAAGGAAAATGCATTGGCTCACAATTTAGTTGAGTTTGGCACCCTTAGAGCTACCACTATACAATTTGAAGGGTACAGGTGGTCCCTGGGTTACCGACAACCTGACTTACAGATGACCCAACTTACAGACGACCCATACTTAAGGACGGGCTCCCAAGGCTTTTTATATGAGTTTATTTTATGTTCTGTTTGTTTGAATTAAAAGAAAGAGCACAATGGTTTCTGTAACTTATTATTAAAGTACATGGGTATTATTATTACAGTATTACACTATATTATTTTACGACCATATATGAGCCATTATAGTATTATTATTATTTAGGGATCCGAGTTACATACATATCCGGTTTATAGATGTTCTCAGGAACGTATCTCAACCTTGTATTTGAACCTCATTAAAAAAAAACACTGGTGTTTGTGAAAATCTACCTGTGAAACATGTAAGAAACTAACAATATTAGCAGTGTTATACAGTACTCTGCTAATCACATGGAGGATCCCATCTTTTTTTATAAAAGTTTATATGCATTCTATTGACTTAAGAATTCATTAGTGCCAATAAGTAATATTTGCCAAATATGTAGCAATATTAAGAGTGATTTTAAGTGTGTATACATTTATGAAATTGGTCAATAAAATAGGGCTCCTAGGGCCTCATTCAATTGCAATTTGGCCAATTTAATAGGGCTCTAAATAAGCACATAACATATTTTTTTTAAATACGTTTTTAGTTAGTAAGCATCTATCCAAAAGCAAGGTTTTTAATAACTAAAAACTTCTTTAAAAAAATATGTTATGTGCTTATTTAGAGCCCTATTCAATTGGCCAAATTGCAATTGAATGAGGACCCTAGTTTGCCTATAGCTTGGATTGATTGGTTATTCTAGTGAGTTTTATTCTTCTATATTATTGTGATGTGGCTATATAAAGTGGCAATCTAGATTTTGTGACTAATCTTGCTATTCCTTCTAGGTTTCTAATACTTTTAGGAACACAATAAAATGTCTGATGGCATCAAAGCAAAATTGAATAATCAAAAATGAATGCCTGTAATACATTATCGAATTAAATCACTTTTTAAATATGATTCAGTTTTCATTTAAGTGAATTAAGAGGAATACATGGTCCCCCCACACACTGAATCACTATTTGTAACACTAATATTCCCTTTACATAATATGACATTAAATTAATTAGAAATTACAAAGTGATGTATAAGTTCAGTACTAATTATGAACCATATTGCATGATGAGCATGGCACACACAGACCAGCCTGGCATTAGGTGCTGATCCACTCTCAGTGTCAATAAATCCACCCCCTGCTGGGAGTAAAAGAGCTGGACTGGAAGCTCCTTGTTTTCCCAGTGCTGATATGACGCCCTGCGCTGATTGGCTAAGACGCGGAGCTGACACCCAATCACTAGCCAGAGCCCGTGTCATTGCATTAGGCTGGGGAGCTGGAGCGCATTAGTTGTAGCAGAGCATTGTGGAGTGGTCTCACCTACAGGCTGCAGAGCTGCAATACTGAGCCGGCTGTGTCTGCAAAATGTACTGCATATCCAGCAATCACTAACAGGGGGACAGCACAAGCCTTGGTATTGCACTACTTGCCATCAATGTGACTGTCTTATTGTACTGCCATCTACTCCTTAAAGGAATATCTTGCTGTCTTTCCAGAACCAGAAGTTTTTATGGTAAGTAACTGCTTTTGAATCTTGCAATTTATAACTAGCATTCCATATTCTATTAGGATTAGCATTCTACATCATGCTCTAATTTGCATTATACTTAACTTTATTTGATCTTAAACTTTATTGCAGCAAATGCTTTTCTTGGAAGTAATCCCTGTATCAATAAATCCTTTGCAATTAAAGCTGCAGCCAGTAGGTTACTGTCAGGTTTGGGTGGGGGAAGGGGGATCTGCTGAGGAATGTCAGCCTCTCTGGACTTTCTGTCACCTAGAAAGTCTTCAGAGACTTAATTAGTTTAACTGGACCAGGAGGCTAAGGAGACACACTGACTCTTAGTGTAGTTTGGGCACCAGTTGCTACATTAACCCTCTCACTCCAAAGAGACCCCCAGCACTGCTCTCTAGCACCCTCTGCCAGTGAAACCTGTATATATACCTGGATTCTTCTTATTTCTGGACACTTACATTTATTTTTAAGTAATATATTTAGATGCTCTTTTTGTTGTTGTTGTTATTTTAAATAAAACATATGGTTTGCTTTGCTCCAGTGGCTTGAACACATATTGATTTTGCCCCTTGAGTGTCACAGCCTCATCTGGTGCTGAGGGCTGGAAACACAATAGAGATGTTGTTTTTGTATTGAAGAAAGAGGCAGAAATAAATTGCATTCCCTCAGGGACATTAATAAATAAACCTGGGATTCCCATTTTTAGACTTAAGACCAAGCTTATCAGGTCTCTTTTTTTTTTTAATTTTATTTTTAAATTTTATGCAGAGTTTTGCTTTTGTCTTTTTTTGTTTTGTTTTATTGTTCATCCAAATAAGTGATTTGTGTATCTGTGTCTTGAAGGATCTTAGAAAGTAATGTAATTATGTATTGGGAAAGTGTCAAAAGCAATGAATGAGCTGGAAAATCTTGTCTGCTTGGTTGGAAACTCATTTCCCTGTGGGGCTATAAAAGCATATTTTTAAAAGTTTTTAAAGATCACTTCTATTGGGAATGGACTTTAGCAGCTCCATTTACATATAAATGGCACAAATGTGGGCAGCATATCAAGATAAGCATAATTTTAAGTCAATATGTTCTTCCTAACATGGCAGTATATTGTAATTTTGGGAAATATATATAATGCTCCTATAGGAGCCTTTACTTTTGGATCAGGGCACTCACAGATGAGGGTTGGCACCCTGCTGGTTTGCAGATTGCCAGTGTCTAGCATTTTATGTGTGAGATGCCATATATTCCCTAGCAATAAACCATGTTACTGTGAAGTAAGGACATAATGAGTAATACATTTTTCCCTCTTTCAGCAATTCCAGGCTCCACTAATAAATCATAACTGTTATCTGCTTTGTATCATGTTTTGTCTGCTGCTATGCCAGTTATTGTGGCTGCTATGTATTTTCTTTTTTTTAATGAAGATAATGCATTCTTAATGCCTTTATTGATTCTCACTTACTTGCTAGTGAAGAGCTGGGAGAAGTTGATTGATTTTGAAGAAGGGAGGGGGGGTGACTACAGTGTATTATAAATGTAAGAAAATACCAAAGAAATCAGTGAATGTTATATCTAATTGTATTTTTTTTCTTTGTTAACCAGCATTTTTATTTATTCACATTGTTCTTAAAACGTCAACTTTTTGCATTCATGTTAACACAAAGCATATGTAGCTGTGAAACTTGCATTAACCATTCCATTACTACATTTTATTAAAATGCTACCTGTAAAAGTTATGTATACTTTCCTCTGTTTTTTTTTTATTTTATTTTTTTTAATTCCTGAAAATGTAGAATTAACAATAAGCAGATGTTGCAACTAGAACAATGGAGCCATCTTATGCTGCTTTACCCTTTTAACTGTCCTTTTATATAATTTAGTTATGACAAAATCACGTTCTAATAATATTCACAAATAAGGCTCAACGTAGCATTTTAGACTCCCAATCACTTGATGATGATGTGTTTTTTTATTTTATGATCCTTTTCCCCAATCTTCTCCACCATCTTTTTTTTTTTTTTTTATCGTTTTATAAACTTGTTGCACGTACATACCCTACATTTTTAAAGAAGCCCCTAAACCTTCCATCTGTCTTTTTTAGCTGGCCAAGATTATAGAAGGGTGTGAATTTCGGAGCGTTTGCCCGAATGAGTCTCCAGATGTGGGGACTCAGCTGTTGCCTGTCACTTGGGTGACAACTGGTCTTTTCCCTATAAGCTTTTGCTTTCTCCATTATTGCTTAACTAGGTGTCAATTTTTTAGCCCCCTTGCTATTGTAAAAGAGAATGTTTCGGTCCCCTGGGAGAGGCCAGCCTTGTTTGACCATTCCTAACAAAGTGTGTTTGAAACTTTTTTTTTTTTTTTTTACTTCTGACAGGCAATTTAATGTAAAGATTCTGCCTTTATCAAGAGGGCTATGACAATATTTAGGAACTCTTTCTGTAAAACAATGTTTGCTCCCTCTGGGGTATTAAACTTTAAACTTCAATAATTTGTCATTCTGTCAGTGTGTAGTCCAGCTTCAATATGGTCTCTGCTTACGGTCACTAGTTTCGGCCTTTGGACAGTGATCTGTCATTGTAACTCTGCTGGGGGCCTGCAAATGGAAGGGACGGAGGATGTGGCTAATACAAAGTATTTATTAATGCAATCAACTGGAGAGGCAGGAGACACAGGGGGTAGAGTCAGTTTAGTTTACTATGATTATGAAAAAATCCTGAGATGCACAAAGCTTGTCCATGTATATTTTTTTGCATTAAAGGAACGCTGATGTCGCACATTGTTGGTGTGTTATGTGTTTTTGAATAACTAAACTTGATAATCAAGAAGACTATCCGTAGAAAACAAGATGGTAGATTCCATAGCTGCATAAATGAATATAGAAAAAAAAAAAAAAAAAAAATATATATATATTTTTTTTTTTTATATGTGATTTGTTTAAAAAAAATATTTTACATATGACCACAATGCCTATAAAAATGCAAATCTTTTAGAAATACTTGATTTCTATATAGAGCATTTTGCTAATGAGACCTTGTTACGTTTTTGTATTTTTTTTTTCTTGGCATATAGTCTGTGGACCAGACTACTAGTATTATCAACATTTTTTCTTTGTATGGTTTCTAGTGTCTGTTACTCTGGGTGAACCAAATGCTGGTTAGATGTCTGTGTTTAAGAAAAAAAAAAAAAGCAATTAATATACCCTCGGTGACAGATTCAATCAATTCTGCCACAAAAAGCCAAGACAGCTAAAACAGTTTATCTTGTTTTATAATCAAAGGTGCACAGAACTGCTGTTTGTCTGCGTTATAATAGGAGCTGTAATGAGGGAGCATTGAACATTTGCAGAAATTTGACATCAGCGGAGGGGGGAAAATCTTGCATAGTTAATAGTTGAACTATTAAGATTAGAGGCAGATGTGAATACAGAGCAACAAGGAGTATGTCCTCAACAATATACTGCAGGAATACAGATTGTTAGATTAGTCAAGCCTGCCCTTAATCTGTGTGTGTGTGTGTGTGTGTGTATATATATATATATATATATATATATATATATATATATATATATATATATATATATATATATATATATCAACATTTATTTATTTAACCAATATTCCAACCTAGTTCGTTCATATTCCAATCTGTATTAGAAACACTGCTTTTAAGTACCCACTTGCAGTTTAAAATGCCAACTACTGATTGTACAGATAGAAGATTCTTGTGTATTTAGAGTTTTTTGAATAAATCCAGTGGAAACTAAAATGAGAAATGGAGCAATATTTTACAGTCTTACAATATTTTGCTTATTATCATGTGTAGTTCTTTTAAAAAGGTAACTTTAAGACTACAGTAGCTTTTTTTAATTAGCCCTTTGGGTAACCTGATGTGTACCCATCGATGGGGGGGGATGCTTGCCATATTTGTCTGTATCACCTTGAAATTGTACGATTGGCATTGAAGAAATTGCATGAAGACTCCTTTTGTGCCTCGGCAAGTCTTCCAAAACTGAAATGTTACATTTTTATATCCCTGATTAGAAAAGTTTGTTTCTTTTTGGCTCTGTTTGGATTGGCTTGAGTATCTGTTGAAGGACACAGGACAAAATCCTTTATCAGTTCTGCATACTTCAATGCAAAGTAGCAAATCCTAGAATGTGTGGTATTTCGTGTTAATGGATGTTTGAAGCTATAGAGGTTCCCTCATTATCACAATGGTGGGTTTTTTTTTTTTTTTTTTTTGTAGGTTCTTAATGGACTTGCATATTTTGGTAAATACGTTTGTGGAATGGCACAACCTTATGGTGTTTGATCTGTTGTCAATAGTTTATACTTCATGGTATTTCATTTGTCTTTTTTATTTATTTCTATTGGAAAGTTCTAATTCTCACAGTGTGACAAATGGCAAGAGCATGCCCAGTTTGTTAATTTAGCATAAACATACAGGTTAATATGTTTAAGCCTATGTTGTAATTCATATTAATACCAACTGGGTATGTTCTTTCCTTATCACAAGTGGCAGAACTAGTACATGGAAGGCCCAGGTGCAGAATAACTTGAGGTCTCCATTGGTGTAGGTTTCAATAGAAAAGCTAAAAATATAAGTAGCTGGTCATATCTGCCCTAGGGTGATCAGATCACCTTTCTATAAAAATAATTAAATGTTCCTCAGGCCTTTCCTATTACGTCCTCCCAGCAGTGCTCGGCACTATCTTACTGTGTAAAGATTATCATCTGCCACTACCGCCAACTCTAAGTCTAGCCCTCACTCCAAGAACAAATTGAACAAAGTCTTGATGCTCCACCTACTGGCTGCTGCATGCCACTGCTGATGGGGAAGAAACAGGAAAGATCCAAGTCCTTCTTCCGTAATATATTAAGAGACCCCCTGTGCTTCAGGGTAGAGTACCCCCTAGCCTGTTGTGGGTCCCAGTGTTTTACATCTGCTACGCGAGCAGTAGTAGTAGCAGCAGGATCTTTTGATGTAATTTATACCTTGGCTCTCAGGCTTTGCTAGGCCCCACTATCTACTTGGCTGTGATTACTTTTATGTAAATGTGTTCTTTAATCTTTTATATCAGGTTGTTATAATTTAGAAGAAACACCAGGGATCTGTAATTAAGTAATTGCACGCTGCTCTTCCTTCCATAGATTCAAACACTCCTTTTTTTCTTTTCTTTTTTGCAGCACTTTAATCATGTAGCCAGTTCCTCCCTGATTAGAAACCCTCATGTATATTGCATATTTAAGGCTTGTACACACCCAGATTTAATCACTGTTTTGGCCCGGATTGCTGATATTGTAATATTTCATTAAGACCCACGTTTAACGCTTTCAAGTTGATACCTGCGATAAACAGGATATTGTTAAAATGTTCTAATTCTTTACGTAGTAATTTGGTCTAGTTAATTGTGTGAATCATTGACGATTAAAATGTTCTTGGAAAATCTTAATACACTTATCTGACATTTTTAGGAGCCAGCCAGGTGAACGCAGGCTGCCTCTGGGCCTTTGAGGCAAATGGGTGTGATGTCTGTTTCAGTCAGGTCCAGTTATCTAACAAAGCTCTCCTCCCAACCCCTCCCTCTACTGATTAAAAAAAAACAACAACATTCCCTCGTAATCCAGCTCTTAGTAAGTGTTGTAACACATACAAAAATGTGTTCCTTGGTCCTTTCCCTCTTTCCCTACACAAATGATCGGCAGCAGTTTTTGCTGCCAACCGATAGATGGCGCTACCAATTTCCTGAGTAGTGCCGCACAATGCATATAAGGCGCGCTGACAGAAGAGACCTTGAGCTATGAGAAGCGCCCTCGAGGGCCGAGTGCCCAGGCCAAACATAGCGATGGCCTCGCTGTTGAGTTGCGCCACGTCGGAGCAGGGAATAATTAGGGCCTTCCCTGAAACCGGTCGGCGCCATCTAGCGGCTACTTGCTGGCACTGCAGCTGCCAGTGCTGGCGTTTTTTTTTATTTATTTTTTTTCTCTACTCCTAAACTGGTTGGTGAAAATTTTTTAATGTCCATTAAACTAAAATAAATTAGCAGCTGTGTGTTTATTACACACTTCACACACATGCCTTTTTTCTTGAATTACAGTGGTTTGTGTTTATTGTTTTTGTACAAAAAAAACACTAATACAATTTAAATGCCCTATCACAAAGAAAAAAAAGATATAATTTTCTTGTGGTCTTTTATATAAGCATTTGATGATAACATATGTCTACCCCACCCCATGAATGTTAGGATTTGGTTTTCCTGCATATGCAAGCAGTTAAAACGTAGTACAGACAGAAGTAACATATTTGTTAAAAGTTATAGCATCCGGTTGATGTCATGACTTTCTGATACAAATACAACAATAGTCTAATCCAATGTCTTGCTTTGCCAAAATGACACAGTTTTTCCCATAATGTTTCATTGCTCTGTAACCTAATATAATCCTTTTAAGCAATGAGTCAAAAAAGTATTTGCAGATTTCCACATTGCTCTGTGCCAGTTAGTTTTAGGGTGTGCTCATTTTCTTGTGACTTAAAAAAGCTGGCTCATTTGGTAATCTAGAACAATTTGTATTTCGTTCAATATTTTGTAATTAATTTGTTCATGTATTAAAGATGGCAGCAATACATTCTGACCTAGGGCTAAGATTGTTTTTGATCTTCTTGTGTGGTTTTAATTCTAACTTAAAAGGCCATTGTAGTCCTATATTTAATACATACTCTGCTGAACAGCTGTACTTAAATAGACCAGATATTTTAAGAATGTAAAAAAAATATATATACAACCTCTAACATATTACATCTTATATATGCAATTATGCTGATGAGGAATCTTCCATACTGCTGCTCAACTTCTTGAGGTGGCATGAGACTTTGCATGGAGAGGAAGCTTCTATCTACACCGGCTGATAAAAGAAAATGGAACTCAGCAGGAAAGAATAATAGCCCATAAAAGTTGAAAATGTAAAAGTAATGTTTGTTTATTTTAGTTCCTAAAATCATTGTACCCATTATCAAGCTTAGTATAATGCCATAAGAAAAATAAAGTTTGCTATGTATTAATTTTGCTGTTTTTTCTCTTTAATTTCCTATTTTACGAAAGTCATTGGGGTTTAAGATGATCAATTTGCTGCCTTGAGAACTAGGATATGTGTGTGTGTGTGTATATGTGTGTGTGTATGTGTGTATATATATATATATATATATATATATATAATTACACAGAAATAATTTCTTATGTGAATATGGAGCAATTGTCTTTCATGGCTCCTACTCCATACTGTCTTTTGCTAGTAAAATCTGAGTCCCTTTCATCAGCTTCCACGTAAAAAAAAAATAATCATGTTATTTCAGTTGTGAAGGTTTTCAAACTTTGGTCATTACTTTAACAACCTCCTCCTTTAATTCAGGATCTACCACTTCTGTTACTGGAAATAGCCAAATCCTGTGCCTGGCGGGATGACCCAGCCATTATTATCTTAGTCACCTATTTTAGTACTAGGTTTTCATCATAATCTTCCAATGGATAATGCAGTTTAACATCCTGAAGAGGTGACCATGCATCTGTTTTTGGCATGAGAAGAGAGGACTGGACTGTGGTTAGACCTCCCAAACCCAATGAACAGTAAAAGTATAGGATCAAATAGCCACCGCCTGTTATTAATGTTTACACTTATCACCAGAGGGTTTGTCAGATTCAGGCAAAACCCAAATAAATGGTGATTGTAGCTGCACCTGGCAGAAATGAGCTAATTTCATGGGATCCCACTCGGGAACACCCAATGGTGACTTGTAAAATCCAACCATACTTCGCTTACCAGATTGAAGCCACAACTGGGTGTGTGTTTTGTATATTGCAGTGTATATTTTGGATATAAAGTGCTAGCCATTTTTTCTGAAATTAAATATTTCAGACCTATACAGACTATTTTCTTAATTTTTGGTAATCCGAGAAACTATTCTCTACTACTGTGCTACTGTTCAGTTCATTTTGGTCTTCTCCCACAGACCTATCCAATAGCCAATAATTAGTATATTCTGTCAGATAAAGGGCTATATATACCAAGTATTGCTTCATTTAGCAAAAACGGCCATCGCAATATTTCTAGTTTTACATGCTTATTAAAAAGAACAAATGTCAAAATGTCACTTGTACTTTAAAAAATAGCAAAAAGAGTATTAATTACATTCCATTTTGCTGTACTCTGCATTAAAGAGTTTTAAAATTCTGAATATGTATTGGATAACGAACATGTTAGAATTGTCATTTTCTTAAATATTCTGTACAATTGTTTAACAGTAAGGGTTTAAATGTCAGCTTCACAATGAAAAAATGCACTATTTTTTTTTAATTTTTTATTTTTTTAATGAGCAATTTTTCTGCGTTTTTTTCTTTATTTTTTTTTTCTTCAAAGTCCAACCAATGTTATATCTGCCAGTTTGTACAACCTCCCATGTTTATGATGTTTTCTTTTTCAGCTGTCTTATCTGACGCACAGATCACAATTATGTTCATTTGATTTCGTCAACATTTCTGTTTGAAATGTTTCCAGTTACATGAATTATTGGCAGTACAAGACAGCTGCAAGCCAGAAAGCATTTCCACGTGTTCCAAGAGTCAGACTGATTGCTTTTGAATTTTAATAAATACTGTATGTTTCTTTCTGATACATTTTACCACATATTTAGCAGAGGCCCTGTGCAAACCAACTTATTTTTGTCATCTGTTCTCTAACTTGAGATCATGGATTCAATCTTAATTAAATCAAGAAAATGACATCATGCATATCAATTTTGGGGATGGGGCATTATTAAATTCAGCAACTTCCTGTGATGTAATGTCACTTCCTGTGAAGCTGGAGAATAGGTCCCAATTAATGCTAATTATACTGGATCAGGATGCAACTTGCATATGTTTTGGGGGTTGATGATTTGTATTTCCAGAGTCCACTGATAGAAATATTTTATAGTGGCCAGATATTTTATGTTTGTTTTAGCATATTTTGAAAACATAATACCCAGATATGTTGGAGATATTTTTTGCATGGTCAGTGGGAATTAGATTTTTGAGGTCAAGAAACGCTTTCTCTGTCTTAGAGTATCATGACCATAATCAGTTGTCATGACCAATCACCTAAAGAATATGCTTAAAAAGGGATAATCGTATTCCGGAGACCCTTACAGCATGTATGCGTTTAGTACTTCAAACTAGGAGAAAAAGTTTAATTCATATAGTTTTCAGTTAAAACATCTTAAATACATAGCCCAGTTTGCTGCCAAATGGACTTTTGGAAGAAACAGAAAATAAAATATATTGTCCATTTTCTGATAAAAGATTAATATATCAACAATTCTAATTGTTTAATAATCTTACAAGTATTAAATTAAAGTACTTGATCTCTTTTATGGGTTGAAACAAGCTGTATACAGCTGAGAGCTATACAGTGTTCCTTATCATTGATATAAATGTTGACCTAATGAGTGTGGGTTAAGTGTTTGACCAAACCTTTTCCTTTCTTCTTCTTTTTTTTTTTTTTTTTTGTAACTTGAGGCTAATGGTAGTTGTGTTATTCTTGCTGCTTTTTTTTTTTTTCCTAATAACACTGTCTAGTACAAATAGGAGCAAATGGTGAGAAACGTCTAAATCCGCTCTGTATGTCTCCCCCAGGAGAGAGCAAATGGGTGTTTACTCAGTTTGTATACACACAGTTTTCATACCAGCTTAACTCCTAGACCAGTGAAGCTGTTCACATTTCAGCCTCTCACAATATTGTTCTTAGTAACGAGAAGTTTGCTGAAACAAAATATTACCAAAAGGACGATGTGTCTAGATCAGGGCTTCCTACTGGAGTGCTATGGGATGCAGTGAGTCGTCTAGCATTTTTAATGGGTTAGTTTAAAAGAAAATTGTGGCATGTGCAGAATGTTTGTTTGTTTATTTGTGAAAAGAACCAACATATATTGAGTAAAAACATCAATCATTGTATCCCATTTCTTTTAATATGTGACCTAATTTTCTTATACTCGGTTGACCATTTATGTGCTTGGGAGAGAACATTAGGGTTACTCCGACCCGCAGTGTATTCTAGGGGATTCTTAACAATGAAAAGTATAGATATTCGTTTATTCTGAGTCATGTATGTTATTACTATTACTATAAGCTTACTATAAGCAGTTTATATATGGTCTGAGGAACTTTTAAACTAAAGATGAGAAAAAAATCTATATTAATCTATTACTCGAAATGTATGGAAGCTGCATAATTACAGTGCCCTATTAAGAAATTCCAACTAGTTATTTCATTTTTATTAAACTGTTACATGTCTCTGTACACTCTAGTGCAATATTTTAAATGTAACTGTGCTGTGCAAATACTTAGACTTAGAGTACTTATTTTTTTTTTTGAATGATCAAATTTAAATATAAAATAACATAACTGTAGGTACATATACAATAATTTTACCAATTTATATAGTCGGTAAAATATCAAATGGAAGCAAAAATAAAAAAAAAAGTTGCTCAAATCAGAGAATGCACAATACCAAGCTAGGCTTGTTCTATATGCATTGTAACCTACTCCAAGAGCTCGCTTGTTCTCAGAAATGAGCTCCTCGGGTTTTATTTTTGTTCAAAATATTAAATGGCACCATACATTTTAAATACAAAATAGAATATTTATATATACATATTATCTCTTACTTGCCATATTTATAATACAACTTTTAAGTATTGATATAACTTTATTTGTTCTCTCTTTTTTATTGAGACTTGAGCACCACAAAGCCTATTAATATATAATGTATAAAGTGCACTTCCACACCATGGTCCTATGTATGCTGTATGTTCTTAGCATTGTTTACCCACAATCCTTAGCTGCAGTGGGAAGACTGTGTGTTTTTATTGAGAAATTCTGTGGGGGGCCAGTCTTCTGACCTACTTGAGTAATGTTTTTTTTTTTTTTTTTTTTCTTCCCTTACTTTTATAATGTAGATAATTCTACACGTTAATCGTTTAGCAGCCCAACACCCTCCCAAATAGTAACCTCCAAAGCATGACTGACATTTTAGTTGGTATATAATATGGTGGCACGTTGGTTGCGCAGCAGCTAATATGTAATAAGTTGTTTTGCAATGCCTTTGGTGGAAGTTCTTAGGAGGGTGCAAGTCTTTTTGATCTCGCCTGCAAACCAAATTAATTAGAAATTTGGCAGGATTTGTGTTGACCCTGATCTCTTTTTGATACATAATGTCTGCTAGGAAACTCTTCAAGGATATTCAATGGTCGCGTACAGTGTCTTTGTGTAAAACCACTGTGGTTTCTTCATTAGATGGCCAGACGTGTTTTGGTTACACTCATGTTGTGATCCAATGTAACAGCTGCACAGCCTTTAGCCATTCTATAATAGGCTGAAATTACCATCCCTGCAATGGAATGCAAGTTTCATAGTCACAGTAATATAAAGAAAACAATCTAGAATTAGGCAAAGTTCATATTCTAACAGGTTGCAGTTACTTACATGCCATTTATGTTCTATTATAAATATTCTAGAAGTCAATATTTTAGTATGAAGGATTCATTACACGAAGGTTCACCGAACTAACCTAAGGAAATTTCTAAACTTACAGCTCTTAAAATATATTTGGCAACTTTAGACGTTTCAATTTATAATCTAAATAGCACAGGAAGATGCCAAGAGCCTTGATATATAATTGAAAATGAACTTACTCCAGGCTGTACATATTTTTATCAGATTTCAAAGGTTTTATTACTATGAATTGTGGCCTTGTTAGATCATATTTGCCTAAAGAAATGTACTTCATTGTATTTGATCTTGGCGAGTGGTGGCAGGGAGATTATTTTCCACTCCTACATTTTTTTTTTTTTTTTATATATATTTTTTAGGGGTAATTTTGTAAACACTACACGTGCACACTTTTGCATAATGAAAGCTTTGATTTAAAATGACCATTTAATTGAATGATGCATGACAGGCTTAATTAACAGTTGTTTCTTGAAAGTTATGGGACTCCAATTCAAATTGAAGAAGCTTTCTTCAAGCTACTGACACCACTGAATATGACAAATGGCGTGGATAGGATCATGTGTGATCAAACAGATCAAGAAGGCATATCACTTTGCCAAGAAGATTTTTGAACAGGGTGTAATCTTATCTTAAACCATTATGTCATTCATAATTACACTCATAATTTCCTTTTTTTATATTTAATTAACTGCACAATACAAATTATTTTCATTATTTATTATTATTATTATTATTATTATTGTTATTTGCCAGCATATTCCGTAGCGCTATACATGAGTTGTGATCAAGGCAAAACCATATTAACACATTACAAAAAATGTAGGGCCCTGTCTTTGAGCTTTCAATCCCGTGCCCATAGTGCTGTCCTCAAAGCAAATCACATTACAAGACTGAAAACTTGCAAACTTACAATCTAAATGGCATACTAATGTAATGTTAGAATTAAAATATGAAAAGAAAAACTATGAATGGCACAGGCAGGCCAAGAGAACCACAAAATGTATACATGGTTCATGGTACAGCTAAGGATTCTGGGAAGTGAACGTCAAACAAGGCTCAAGATGTGTAAAGTGATCAATTTTGAGACACAATTGCAGTAATATTCTTGTATAACAAGACTTTTTGGTCTAATGAAAATATCTAAGGGTGTTCGAAATAATCCTTATATTAATGTAGCTACTGTGGAGGGTATTTCAATTATCTTTCTATCCATCATAAAATATTATGCGCCTGGCTTGATAATTCTCATATTCGTTATACCTATGTTTGATGAGACCAACAAATACATTTTCAGGGACAAATCTAAGCAAAAATTATCTTTGTCTTTTTAACATAGCAGTTTAATTATTTTTCTTCGCTAAAAGCAATTGCCATTTAAGCATTTTTTCACTTTTTTGCATTAAACATTGTCATTTTATCATCCACCCAAACATTCCTGAATTATTGATTTCCAAAGTGTAGTAATTAATCTCTTTGCTGAAAATGTAAGCAAGTGTACCTTTTTCTGTTTACCCAAAGAGTCCCTGGGTGAGGTCACAGTAGTCAGCATGAGGTAGCCTTTGGGGGCCACCTTTTTAATTACATACTTCAGCAGAGGGTAATAAATTACAGCCTTCTACAGTAATGACCTTAAGCATGTTGTTAAGCTTTTTGTTGACTGCTCCACAGTCCAATCCATTTCCCTTTACTGTCACGGCTGATAGCACAAGAATGATATATGCGTGGAGGGGGTCCGTAGGTCATTTCACCCCTTCACTGCTGTAATAAACAGCATTGCTGGGTACCGCCCTGATTAATAAAGGGTTAATGTTATAATCCAAAAGGTATAATGTAAAAGAACGCACCACCAACAGGGGGCACTCTGCAGCAATATCATCATGTAATGCACATCATTTATTATTATTATTATTATCTTTATTTATATTGCGCCGTATATATTCTGTAGCGCTGTACAGGGGTTGAATACATGGCAAAAAACAAACTTAACACCTTGTAAAGAATGGAGGACCCTGTTTTTGAGCATAAAATCAAATGTACATAGAGCTTGTTTCCAAGGCACTGACACAAGATTGAAAACTCGCAAACTTACAATCGAAGTGTTTAGGTGTACATCAAAGTTTAAGAATGAAGAATCCAATGTGGCATACTTCTGCCATGGCCATGGCCCAGGCCAAGAGCTGCATCAGACTCAAAGTTGAGGTTGGAGTGCCACATAGTGGTATGTCCATAAACAGAAATGTGTATGTGTAGAAAGAATATGTTCTACAAATAACAATATGGTCCTTATCAGAATTTAACACCCATTTTTATCTATTCTACAAGCAAATTTTCACTCCTATTAGCAAAAGTGCCAAATTGAGAGTAGTTGGAGACCACATAGCACAAATACAAAACATGTCTCTGATCCCATACTTGCACTAAATGTTAATGTATACTCTGTATAAAATGCAGGTCTCTAGTGTTTTTTTTACTTACTCTAGAATGGTAGTCTGTATAATGTTGGTATTTACTGCATTCTATTTGTAAAATCTGTATCCGAGATAGAGATATATATATATATATATCTCTATTCTACACAATCTACTGAAACTGATCAAGTAGCAGGCCAAATGTTGTGGCCAATAAATAAATTGTGTTAATGTAATAACTGGCAACCTTTCAAACTCTTTGGTACAAAACTTGAAGAGGAGACCCTTTCGTTGATGATCTGTCTGAAGAAAAGAGGCGTTTATTGTATTCAAAGCTTGCTAGTTAATTAATATTACCTTTTTTTAATTTCCTTTTGTGATATATTTACTTTCACAAAAAATGTAGGACTCCTAGTTAGAGGAGTTTAATAAGAAGGTTTACATTTTATAAAGTTACATTAACGTAGTATTACATTATTCCCCTTATCTTTGCTCATTAGGGGTAAATTAAATATTGCATTGCTACCAAAACGGATCAATGATTCTCATAAATAAACATGAGGTTGGTTGGGTGTGGAAGCAAAGAGCATTTATTTTTTTTTTTTTTTTTTTTTTTTTTTTTATCCATTTTTAAAAAAAATTTTTTATTGGAGACAAATTAACAGAACATTACATAAAATAAGAGAAAAAAGAGGATATCAGGGCAACAGGGTTATATAGCAGCACAATTCTCCAGCATCCTGACAAAGAGACTGCATGCAATTTTCATAATA
Source organism: Discoglossus pictus (assembly GCA_027410445.1). Taxonomy (NCBI): domain Eukaryota; kingdom Metazoa; phylum Chordata; class Amphibia; order Anura; family Alytidae; genus Discoglossus; species Discoglossus pictus. The sequence goes on from CM050167.1 coordinate 331,849,358, forward strand.
GTCATACTGGTACAGTACTACACTATTATCCTGTGCCCTGTCTAACCCTCTAAGTTTGCCTTCAAACATAGTAGTATTTATTTTTTGGAAATACCGGGCATACTCGTCCATCGCCATACCCAATGAGAATGTATTTGTAAAACCGTCTGGACTCCCCCCCAAAACGACCACCTCTCGGCAAGAACCTCATTCCCCACTGTCCAGGTCAGATACAAACCTTAATACTATAGGCAGAGGTCAGCCATGGAGTCCAAATATTTTGGAATAGGGGGACCGTGTTCTGGAAGACATAGGACAGTCTCTCGTTTATCATTATATAGTTCATTTTCAAAATGACTTCTCTGGAGGTCAGTGTTGCGGCCTTCCAGTTCTTTGCAATGCAACTTTTTTGGTGACGAGAGCCATGTATTGCCATAGTTTGTTTTGGCCTCTAGAGAGACTGGGTCCATGCACTCCCAGAAGACAGGTCTTCACTTCCGGCCTCAGCTTAGTTTCTGTCCGTTGCGAGAATAAGTCCGTCATCTCCTTCCACACCCTCTGCACTAATGGACACGTCCACCATATATGTAGAAAGTCTCTTCACACCAGTGCCTTGTAGTAGATAGTAGCTAATACTAGTCAGTTTACAATAACTTAGTGATAGCTTTACCGGAGTCCCATGAGAGCACTTGCATGAGAAATTGGTAGTCCTAAACGTAATTTAAAACAAAATGTTTGTGTAGCCAGAAATGCTTAAGAAGTAGTGAAAGAATGCTGGTTCTTGGCTCCATTTCACAGGTGAAGAGGTGACCATTTTTATTGAATGAGGTATCCTACGGTTTACAGTTTTAAGCAATAAACTTCGTTCAAATGCTCTCGGTCTAACATGTCGAATTCTAACATTTCTCACCAACAAATCCCAAACTACTATATCTGTTTGTCTTCACTTTCTTGATTATATCCTAGCTTTAGCAAAAAGTGGAAGTTTGAAAAAACCTATGGGAAAACTAGTTGTTTGCATGAAATAAACAGGATTAGTTGCCATGATAATGTGCCACAAGGCAATTTTAAGGGCTTGGCTTTTAATTGTGAAGTAATACAGTTAAGTAATGTAATGCCAAAAAGCCATTTGTAGACCAAGTTGAAATTACTGTGTGTATCCAAAAATGAGATTTAGTCTTACGACACAAGGCTTGCCAAACCGAGACAATAGTAATCTAATTTATTCTTGAAATCTTCTTTTGAAATGTGTCCAAAACACAGGAGACACATGTTTTAGCTATTAAAACCACAGCAACACAAATGTGTCCCTTTTTTTTTTTTTTTTTTTTTTTACAGAACATTTTTGCAACAGACTCATTTTTCGAGGTGAAAGTCTGATTTCATTCCGTGTCTAGTTTTCAAACTTCACAGTTCAACAAACCAGTCCATCTCCTTAACAGGCCAGTCTCCTGTTACTGATAGGCATTCAAAGCATGTTGTTTTGATAAAGAATAACACTTAACTCACTTCCCTTACATAATCTTTCCAGTGTTTCTGTTGCTTATCACATACTTATCTCGTCTGGGAGTATGACGTGCCTGAGGGAGAGCCATTAGCATCTAAAATATTGTAGGCGGCATGAAAAGTGGGAATCTGGACCTAGAGTATATTACAGATGTTGAGCTACTGTTCAGTTATAAATCCTATTCAATAGGTTATGCATCAGTTCCTTTTTGCAATTTATTACATAATATGCCCTAAGTTTAAAAAAAAATCTAATGTTTTTTTGTAACTTATCATTTCATTGTAGGGCTGTAGCTTAGTCTTCTGCAGTGGTAGTTTTATTGGATATCAAACCCTTAAATAAGGGCACCAGTTATTCATTGTTTTTCTATATCTTCTAGTAAAACTAACAGCACATCAAGGGTATCTGGGTAATGATATGTAAATTTAGGAGAGCTCATTCTATATTGCTTTGCTTACTTTCACTCTAAATGGATACTTTACGTTTTAAAAAAATAACTTTCCTTCTGTCTGAAAGATATTAATCCCTAATTATCCATCTGTCCCCGGGAGTCCTCTTCTTTATTTATCCATCGGATGTAGAATGGACTCCTACTGTGAAAGGGGAAGGAGGGGAGGGAGTTTCATTTTCCATCAACTTTCACTCTTCTGCTCTGCGCATGTCCTGGCTGTTAGGAATGTATTCAGTTCCAGAAAGTGTGTTTGTTCCTCTACCAAATCTGTTCTCCTGCTGGGAAGGGGAACTGAATGTGCATTTTTTTTACTGTTTATAAATCTAGAATCTTTTAGATTTAAGCAAATTATCTTTTAAACATGGTTTGCAGATGTGAGTTGGAGGCACTTGCCAGTAAACCTCCTTATCGCCTATTTTCGCCCTTTTGCCATTGTAGGGTTGTTCTCATTGCATATGGGAGTGTAACCTGTTTGAGTTTTTTATTTTTTTTTATTTCTCGGGTTTAAACCATATATATATTTTTGTTCCAGTTACTACACATTCTAATATTTTATGTATGAATGTCTATTCTCATTGATGGAACACTACTAGCAGATGGTTGGGTTGGTAAGTGGTGGCAATAAAGTTGCTTCCTTTTGTCTGGTATGAAATGTATTGCCTAATCATTTTAAGAGCCTTACACTTCCCCTTTGCCACATTAGTAAACTGTACCTTTAAGGCAGATCTAGAATTGGGCACACATGTGGGAGTTACTTCCAACGAGAGACCAAAGCATCTGTCATGCAGTTTTTCTTTTTCATTTACCCTGCAGCTGTGGATGATCTGTAACTGGGCACCTTTTTGCTGTTAAATCCTCTGATACCTTTATCCTTTTAATCTACCTCATCATGAGTGGATCCAGATCCCTGGGAAAGATGGAAACAGGCAGGTTTCCAAGAGGAAGACTTGGCAGGCATCATACACTCTTGCTTGACAAGGGGCAAGATTAAAAAAGGGAATGTGACTCAGTATTGTTACATGTTTTTTGTCTAGCTGAGCAAAATGTTATCTTATGATCTCAGACTTTTTGCTTAGTAGTTTGGTTTATCAGCCATTTTGCAACCCAGGATCTTTTTATATACAGCAGGTCTGCTAGCTCACAGGAAGGAAAGGTATTTGTGCAGTTAATCAAAGAGGCTTTGCATGGATCAGTCGAACAGAGAGGTATCTGCAGGGAATATCTGTTTGATTCTCAGATAAATCAAAGGGAAATGTTGTTGGTTCAACATGACAGTGCAGTCGAGGGTGGAATCTGCTTCATTTCAAAGTAATGACCCCATTGCAACCATCATCCCAGCCATGGGTTGTACATCTGAGTGAAGGAAAAGTTACATTGGTGCCAATACATATGGATAATGTATGGTTGTGATTTGTGTACATGAGTACTGGATTGTTGTGTGAAGCAGGGGCGTAAGGTGATCTTGGCCCCCCTTTCTGTTCATGAAGGTAGTCTTCCCTCCTCATTGTGCCACCTCATTTTCTCATATCCTCAATAAAATCTGGGATTATGCCACCCAGTCTGAATCTCTATCCTCCTTTCTTTTATCTGCTCCTCTTCTCTTACTATCCCCACTTTCTTATCGCTCCTTCACATTTTCAAGCCTCTTATCCCTGCTTCTCAGATTGCACCCCCATCGTACAGAGTAAAGAAATCTACTCTGCAGATATTCCCTTCCCTCCAGTAGGAGGCTTGTTTCTATAGGTGTTTATCATTATATTAAAATGTATTAAATCTTCTAACCGACATCAATTTCCAAGCTGAAAAAATGCACATGAACTCATTATAATCCCTGCATGGCACCTTTTTAAGATGTCTGTGTCCTATGTACCTCCATCTTAAAGGACCTGAAAAAATAAATACTGCAGAATGTATTTCCAATAAGAGACAAATAAAAATATAAAAACAATAAGGGTATTACCACGGATGCTTGGAGTACAAATACTAATACCGGATGCCCATCAGAGTAAAACTAGTCACTAAAAGGTGATGCCAACACAGTACTTGCCCTTTATGCAATATTCAATATACAAATAATCCAGTTGAAAGTTATGACTGCAGAGCTTGTATCTGTCTGTCAATATTTACAGGAGATTGGTGCATGTACTTCCCCACATAGAGCCACCAAGGGTTGAAATTAAACAAAAGATGTCTTTTTATCTGTGACCCTTGACATCTGCTAACAGTCCTGATTGTTGATATCGCTGAAAGCTTAGTGATATGGCCAGTTCAAAGAGGGGTATTTTCAGTATACTCACAACCTTTTCTCTAGGGGGGGAAGTGGCTGTAGCAGAAATGGCAGATTAAAACCATGCACACAGCGTCGGCAGACTTTAAAGTCGCTTACATGTATTATGTCTTGATATATATGTGATAAAACAAACTGAAAGGAAGCCTTACATTCTAAGAAATATGTGTGTGACTAGTCCCCCCCCCCTTGAGGATCGAGGAAGGAGATTTCAACCTCATCAAAGAATAAGGGTCGTCACCACCTCTAATTTAAACAATTTTAGAAGTATGATTCTATGCATGAAGAAAGGACTTTTTTAAAATGCTGGATTCCCCCAGCGACCCCCCCCCCCCCCCCCCCCCCCCGGTCTTTTTTTACATTAGTCAAACCTTCCTCCACCATCCCAATCGTAAGCAGAGTTTATCATCACATGCACAGTCACAATGTGATGTCACAGAGTATCATCACCAAATTGTAGCCTGACCGTCGAATCATTATACCCTTTCTTTACATTATTGGTGTCGCCACTGACTTTGCATGGTCTTGCAAGACCTCATTCACACTTTTGAAGCTGCTGTCATAGGCCCTCATTTAATTGCAGTTTGGCCAATTGAATAGGGCTCTAAATAAGCACATAATATATGTTTTTTAAAGATGTTTTTAGTTCGTAAACATCTATCCAAAAGTAAGGTTTTCACTAACCAAAAACTTCTTTAAAAAAAAAATGTTATGTGCTTACTTAGAGCCCTATTCAATTAGCCAAATTGCAATTGAATGAGGGCCATAGTATGAAGATTGTATGTGTGTGTGTATATAAATATACATACATACATACATACATACATCCGTAGCCACCACAACAACTTGACCCCTTTGATGGAATTATAAACCCAAGATTGAACAACGCAAAAGCAAAAAACTGATATAGTCTCCCTTTATGCCAAACACCTTCTGCAATATCACTCATTACAAAAATAAATCATTCACATAGAAAAACACAACCCCACTCCAGATGAAAAATAAAACGATTATGTTGTATAGTAAACTGTCAAATACCTACAGATCAGAAATAAAGCCAACCTTAATCGGCAAGTACCAATGCTGATAAGCATGTAACCATACTGTATAGTGATCAACAGGATATCCTAATATGTGAGGTTGGCGCACACACATTTTTTTTTTTTGTGTATTATTTCTGGAAATAATGTTTTTATATTAATTAATGTTATTGGCTCTTGTTGAACTTTTTTTGTCTGACATGTTTCCTTCCCAAGTCTCTCTTCTGCTGACTATCAAATTTTCCCCACAAATAATTGCAGTGTGGCTTTATCATCTAGCAGATGTTTTCTATTCTGAATGAAAGTAAATGATTGCAATTAACCAGATGCTGAACTATGGGCTTGGCTATTCATCCTAAACTCTGCATGAGTCTTGAGCGTGACTATGACATAAATAAAATATGCTAAAAAATATATTTGTTTTTATATTAAGTGGGGTAAAGTGGAAGTGTATGATTAAGTGGTCATTTTACGATCCAGTATAGTTTCTTAAATAGGCCAAGCAGTTGAAATAAGGTGAAATATGCATTTTTCTTCCGTTCTTGATTTTTAAACTTACAGCTGAACTTGAATCGCCAAGAAGCAGAGACAGAAGAATCCTTCCAGCTCCCAGGAATCTTAATATAAACCATCAAGCTGTGCAGTTCAGAAAAATGTAAGCTGTTAAGTGCTGATGGCGTTTAAATGTTCTATAAAAGGCTTGTCAACTGTAGAGTTGGTTTGCACTCATCGTTAGGGGTGAATACCATCCGGTCCTTACTGCTGATATTACATTACGACATTGCCATCTAAAGCCTGAATTTTACATGTCATTTTGATATTTGTTCTGTGGATTGTTCTAGTACAACATCCCTTCTTAGGTAGAGTCTTTCTGGTGAATTGTGTGGTTTTGTATGTGACTCTTGCTTGTCTAGTGCAGGGGTGCACAAGATTGGTCCAGATGGGCCACACACAGGCTTGGGTTTGAAGATACCCCGGCTGCTCACAGGTGAACCTATAACTTCTTCACTGATCCCGATTTGACTCGCCTGTACACAGAAAGGATCTCTTCAAATCCATGCTTGTGTGTCGGGCCCTCCAGGGCAGAACTTGTGCATTATTTCAAAATGTTTTCAATGTTGAGCCACTTCATATTATTGCGAATGATTAACTCACAACTTGTCCCGCCAAGTTGTAGGTCCCATCTTCTCAGGGATCAGCAGTATTTGGTCCTAGATATCCGTACTCCGTACTCTGTGCTGTGTAAAGCTGAAACAATAATCGACTTGAGGACATTGTGAAATCCAAGGATGTGTTCCTCACTTCTGGACCAACATTGCCATCCCATGTAATTCTAATGCAGTTGTATATTGGCAGTTTCTGCCCATCTGCCTGGTTGGCAGCTGACAATATAGTTTGGAAACCCAATTGGTTAGGCCGGGAAGATTTCAAAGAAAGTTCTTTAGTCTTAATACTGACACTTGGCTCCTCACAATATACATGTGTCTCCATTTACATTCACCTATGTATAATGTCCCATACAATAATTTGACATCTGGAACTTACAAAAAAAAAAAACTGTGGTTTTGTGACTCAGGTTTAGTCCCTGTTTTTTTTTTGTTTGTTTTTTATAAACATTTGATGTTGAACTTGATTAATAAGACTTTATTCTTTAGAATAAGAGCCTGCAGTTCTGAGAAACTCCAAGATTTGTTCCGCATTTTCCATGCAACTTAAATTTTCATAAGAGATGTTTCCACAACGTAAGCGAGAGAGGTTTTATGAACGAGTAGTAGTGATTTTGGCATCCATTGCGGAGGAAGTGTCCAAACTCTTTTGTTGGGTTCATAGATGATTGATAGTTTTTAATACACAATTGTATTCTCAATATATCTTTTAATGGCTATTCAACAGTTCTTAATTTAGAAAATAGGAAAAGAGATTAGGAAGATTTTTGTTTTATTTGAATTTTCTGGGTCTAAAGACGCTGCCTGTCTGGAGCTCTGTCTCTGGCAAGTTTCCTCTTGTTAGCTTGCAAAGGGGAAAATTGTATTGTAGCTGGCAGTCTATTATGAATTTCTGTTGTATTTTCTTGAATGTCACATACTTTGTAACTGTGGATATTTGGCAACGTGTAGAAATGCAGTGTTCCAAGTTGGTTTTGATGTCCGGGCTTTTAGATGTAGGGGTGCTATCCATAATAAAATTGAAGACAGACTTTTTTTTTTTTCCTACATCATATTTCTGTTGAACACCTACTAACTTTAGTATTTAAACATAATATTTTGTCTATGCCATAAGACCTTGTGCTGGCACAATGTTGACTCTCTGTCAAATTGAAGTTGCTCTTTTTCTTAAAAAAAAAAAAAAAAAAATATAAAGGAATTTTTATAGAAAAATATATGTAGAATAACACAAAGTCAAAATGTGTGGTTTCTGGCATAATTAATCGATTCATGGATACAGAAATATGCAAGCAGACAAGAATATATTAAATAAGCCATCTAGAATTTTTGGGTGACCAACCATATTTTTAGGTAAGCGAGTATATGCATAAACCAACCATTTGGTAAAGGGAAAACATGAAGGGACAGTGTAATTATCATTCTTTTAAAATGCAGGTCTTACATTTTCTAAGATTCATTATTTTCATGTACTGTTTTTTGCTAAAATGGCCAAGAACTTATTTTTTAACTGTAGAAAATCAGCCAAGCAAGCAAATCCTTCTGATTAATTTTTATCAGGGCATGTTGGGACACTAGGTGAGTTGGGTTATGGAGAAGTCGGTGACTCCCTCTAGTGGCTGCACTGGTTGACAAATGCATTTCTTAAAAGGAGTTCTTGCCATTTTTAGTTGCTATTTATTTTTTTTTCTATAAGGATTAACTGGTTGAAAATTTAGGAGACAGCCATATGTTTTAAAGGAGTCCGATCAGGGACTATATTTAGAAATCAATGTATAGAAACTGAAAAGATAGGAGCGAGTCCAGGGATTTGTGAAGGGATATTTGATATCAAGACTTAATTAAGAAAGGTTGTTGTAATGTTTAAAACCAACTCTTTTAAATGCAAATTTGAAAAATGTGTGCCTTCCACCATATATGAATGTGCCAAAGTCCTAAATCAGATTTATTGGATCTCTGAGGGTCTTCCTTTTTTTTTTTTTTTTTTTGACTTCTAGAATATTTATTTATTAGTGGCAATTTTTAGATCCACAATAAAAAAAAATGGGTAGCTTGTTTTTAAAGAGTATATAACATGTAAAACTGCTGCTTGCCATGAATGAGACTGTTCACATACAGCTTTCTTTGTTGTGAAATATTGTAACTCCTACCTAGGAACGTGGGAGGCTTTAGTTTTTTATTTGTGGCTACTGTATTGAAGGAATGCCCAAACTACCAACAAGCCTCTTATTGATCTGGTCATGCTGGTGTGATATTGCATACAGAACCACCTTTTAGTGGTGACTGGGTAAACAATAGCTCCATAGAACTGCAGCGGCCTATAGCCAGTCTGAGTTTTAATAAAAAGATTAATAGGTCTATTTCCATCTCTCGAAGCCCCACCTTTTGACCCATAGCATAATCTGTAGAATTTATAAGCTTTGGTATTTGATTTATGTATTTCACTATGCAGTATATGCATTTCATGATCTAATATTTTGTTTAATCAACTGTAACAAGTTATGTATTGAGTTCGCCAATGTATTATATCAATTTCACCAAGTGGTTTATGCCTTTCATAAGATGATGTATGTATTTCAATTTGCTAAGTCATGTATTCACAGCTTGGATGAATTATGTCATGGCAACAGTCCCAGCTTCAGTAGTAATGATGTCTGGTGACCATTAGAGGGTGCTGAAGGGCAAAGCAATCAAGAACCGTAAACCAATATGGGGCAACTTTGATGGTTTACTTGACTAGAAAGAATGGTTGTTTTTTGTCTGTGTATTGTGAACTGTAATGGGAAATGTTGAAAGTTGGTTTCTGAAATGTCCATTTAAGTCTATAACTCGGCCTATGTTATGAGGAGTCTGACACCAAAAATACTTTGTTAAAATTTGGAACTTGCCTGACCCAAGATCAGATTCTGCCTCTCGACCCTGTGTTTATTATATTTGCACACTGAAGTGATTCTCCATCCAGTGAATGTTGCTAGCAGTTCATAAGTTTTTTTTTTTTTTGTTTGTTTGTTTTTGTGCTTTTCTGCCCAAAATGACCTATTTTAGTGGAGAAAGTGTGAATCTTAAGTCACATTGCTTCAAGATGAAGATGTTTTTGTGCATTCAGTCCTTCTTCTTTAAAGTAGTTGTAGTAGCTCTGTATTTAAAACACTCTTTTGAAGAACCACACTTGAGAATGTGCAAAATGTTTCTATAAATCTACAAAAATACAGCCACTAATGTATTACCTTTTTTTTTTTTTTTTTTTTTTTTTTACTATATATGCACCTATGCTTAGTGGAATATTCATGTAGTCTTAAATAGATACCCATGTTTGGTGACAGCTTGAGACATTTTCATGTACTCTGAATGATTTTCTTTCCTTCCACAGCAGAGTATTTCTACCCACCAAAGCATACTTGGTGTCAGGTCATTATTTTACATACACACACCCTCCCAAGAAAGTAACATCAAGATTTTTTTCAGAAAAGTAAATGAAACCACATTGTGGAGAATATCTGCATATGAGTGATACAAATGCAAAGAAGAATATGCTGCTATTTTTTATTTATTTTTTCCTTTCTTGGAATAAAGAAAAAAAAAACGTTGTGGTCAGTCTTTACAGGCCACTGTGGGCTCTATTCTTCCCAACTGTAAAAATGTTTTAATATGTGCCTAGCATACATTTAAAAGACCCTGCTTTAGATATTATTTTTTTAACTTAATTCTTCAGGTAGCTTTAATGCCCGTGGCACTGCTTTTTAAAACAATGGGAAGACCCCTTGCTGAGAAACATTAATTAGGGTGTGTCAGCCAATGGCACCAGCTGAGTTATGTGGCTCTATAGAGAAATCGGTTACACCCTCTAGACAGTTTGGCTGCAGTTAAAATATCCCATTCAGAGTGGTCAGTTATGTAAATTTAATGTTCCTTTTAAGAGGAAAAAATATGATGTCCTTCAATTTTGGAACCCCTATCAATTCTGCAGTGATTTGAAGTAATTCTAATAATTTTGCATACATACAATTAAAATAAAAATAACAAAAACTTGAATATACATTAACCTGGTTACAGTATCCTGGTTGAACATCAGCCAAATATTATAAATTGCGTTGATAATTTACCAAGGTATCGTTAATAGTCATGCAGCTTTAACTCGTCATCTTGTGTTTGCTAGAAAGTGCAAAAGAAAGTCTTGCCAGAAGAGGGAGTTTGGATTATTTGCAGGAGGTAAATGTTGTTTGCTTTCATTTTCTTTAATTGATAAACTGATCACTGAGGGTTACTCTAGATCCCACTGGAGCATTGGATGCGAATCTCCATGCTAATATTGAAGTAAGTAATCCTAAAATGAATCTGCTGGCCCGTTGTGTCCTCTTACTGACATGAACTTTTTTATTATGAAGGCCTTTTTATTTTATTTTTTATTAAAGGTTTTTATAAAGTGTGGTTTTCTATGTCTTTCTCTAGGGTATTATTTTATCATAATGTGTAAAATATTTCCAATGGGCTGTATGGAATAGCATAGATGACATTTAAGTTAATTTACCATCTTTTTTTCTCATTGAGAAAACTAAACACCACGTTGCTCTATTTTAAAAGTCACATCTTGGTTAGTATAATTTATTTTAAATTAAAATATTCTTCTAAATTGTTTGGGTTTTATGCACTAAAAAAAACTGAAAACCAGGGCACATGACACTGAAAATCTGATTTATTATATTATTTATTTTTATTTTATATTTAAAAAAAAAACTGTTTCTGAATATGCCCTTCTAAAAATACTTTTTTTTTTATTTTTATTTTTTAAAAGATGGTCTGCAGGTAGGGCACCAATTTTATTTTACTCTGGCATCAGTTAATCCAGAACCTCCTTTAATCAGTACAAAATAAAATAAAAAAAACTAGGAAGTAGCAAGCTGGTTAAACTAATGTGATGTAGACTGAAATAATTTAGACTAATATATGAACTGGTAAGTTATAAAGTGAACTGGGCAAGCAGAAAATGTATTTATTTGTGATTGAACTGAACTGATATGAACTAATGATAACTGATGAGATGTAAACTCATTAAGAACTATACAGACCTAAATTTCACATGCGAGATATAGTGTTAACCAAGCTGATAAGATCTGGACTGATATAAACTGAATAGTTCTAAAACCTGCACTATTCTTGCAAAAAAACTGAAACCACTGCTGGCCCGGCAAAATCTATTTTCTGGCAAATGGACGATGCCGGAAAATCTATGCCCTACCTGTATTATAATGTTGTATTCTATATGTATTGCAAATGGAAGTGGTGAGTTTGTATGGTACTCATCAAGGAAATAACAAATGGCAGAAATAACTGAAAATATACACAATATAATATAGGTTTGTGTTCATGGAAATTCAAATCAGTAACCGATAACCTAATAGGAAGCAAATCCATCTAATCCAATGTGACCTAGTGCATAGGACCTCCTCCTCCTATTCAAATCAGTAGGATATTTTGGGTGATCTCAGCAAGTTCTGCCGCGTCAGACTATGTTGAATTCCCCCCTTTAATGAGTACCCTGTTACAATTTTTGCTTTAAAAGCTCTCTGTAAATGCCATGTAAACTTCCAAAGGGACAACCTTTTTATTAGATAATTAAGGTTGTTGTAAATATTTCCTGTGGAACATTTAATTACAAATAAAAGTAGAGGGAAAGTATCAGCCTTTTGAAGACTCCACTGTTAACTTTTACGGGACGTTTATTTGGGAGCAATTGTGGTAAATGTTTCCATATGCATTTTTACAGTTTGCTCTTCGAATATTCTAGCTGGGTATACAAGTGCTGTTTATATGTGTATACATCTGAGTAGACCATAGGATTTATCTTATAACCTGACGTGATCAAATAGGTATTTTATAGGACACTTTTTTTATTTTAGGGTCCCAGTGCTGACTATTGCTTAGAATGAATACTTGTCCTGGGGTGGGATCCTGTTGGCCAATGAACAGTGAAACAATCTTATGTATCCGCTTTAGTACAATGTATAACCCAGGGCAGTGGAGTTTCATATTTTTCAAGTTAAAACAGGTTTCACTATTTTTTTTATTATTCTTCAGTTCCATATTCTGTTACAATATTTGAGATCTGTGGATCTTGTAAGACGCACGGTTCTTATAGCATTGTAGTATCTTGAATACAGTGTGTTTGGGAAATAGGTAAATCAACACCTCAAACTATGCTAAAACCACTTGCTTATTTTACCAGTAAGCATTAAAAGAACACAGCCACCACTTGAAAATAAACCTTTAACTGCTTTTAAGTCTGTATGTATATAATCATTTTTACAGAGACACCTTAATCCTACCTGAGTGACAGGTTTACTACAATGCTCTAATTTTATCCTGTGTTTTCTGAAGCATCTAATGCCCTTCTCAGTACTCTGACATGGCGTGCCTTTGTATTTAAATTACTAAAGCCTCTCCCTGCAGGCAGTTATGATTAGATTAAAACACCAAGCTGGTCTATCTTGTCCCCACTTCAGAGCACTGCACACTAAGAATTTCTTTATCTTTCTAATGAAAAAATTGGGATGTGTTTGACAATCACAGAGCACTGAACTAGAAGATCGACACTTTCAACACCTATTAAGTCTTTCTGTACATATGTTGCTATAGTTCCATTAGTGGTAACCATTTCATTAGGCCACATCTTTATTTTTTTTAATTTTTTTGTAGGGGGCATACTGGTTGGCCATATTTTAATCCTATATCCTAAACCATTTTTTGTAAGACTTTCTCTGGCAGGCTGGACATCTGCCCCCATGAATAAAGCCATCTTCCCAGTGCTGGTCAAGAACTAAGTTCGATAGAAATGCATAGATTAAGAGTATATTAGTTCAACAGTTCTTGCATTAAGAAAATGTTGGACACTTCCAAAGCATTTAACATAATATGCATTCAACATAAATACATAGGGCCTCATTCAATTGCGATTTGGCCAATTTAATAGGGCTCTAAATAAGCACATAGCATATTTTTTGAAAGAAGTTTTTAGTTAGTAAACATCTATCCAAAAGCAAGGTTTTCACGAACTAAAAACATTTTTTTTAAAAATGTTATGTGCTTATTTAGAGCCCTATTCAATTGGCCAAATCACAATTGAATGAGGCCCATAGAGTTTAACCAGTTGTACTAGTTGGTGGTTGTTGTTGTTCCTTTGTTTCCAACTCTCCATGACCCTATGGACCCCAGCACGCCAGACACATCTTCTAATTCATGCTAATTCATAAGCTTTTCATGGCAAAGCTACTGGAGGGGGTTGCCAGTTCCTTCGCAGTGGACCAGTTTGTCTGACCTCTCTGCTATGACATGCCCATCTTGGGTGAGCCTACATGGTATAGCCCACCTCATCAACTAGAATTTTTTAGGTATAGAGGCCGGAGAAAAAATATTATAAATTATTTGGTTCACAACATAATAAAATGAGAGCCAATGTTTGGTCTCTTTCTCTGTGTATTTTAACATATTAGTATTATCGTTTACTTTACAAATTGAGTAAAAAACAAGATTTCCAAAAAATATTATTTTGTATGTTTATTTTAATACTATTTGAAACTCTAAATGGATTTATAGAGTTAAAGATAATGATGACAAAGAAAACCTTCATCCTCCTTTGAATTACTGCTTCCCCTGGGATCTGGTTAATTCAACATATGTAATTCAGAATAACATACAGGGAATGGCTTGGCCTAAAATAGGTTTTTAATTACCTCCGCAAAGAAGTATACCTTTGTAAAACCAAGCCTGGTTCAATTATATTTACTCCCATGGCAACTTGCCACCTAGTTAATGTGGCCAGACAACAAATGGAACTTAGACAGCTTTGACTAAAATGTTTTCGACAGAGCGCAAGAAGGGTTTTGTGTGGGCCAAGCCATGAAAGCAGAAAGCCATGTGAGAAAAGTCAAGAAGTTTTAGACGAGTGAGCAGCCATCTACTTTCTCCTGTTGAATTGATTAAATAAAAGGCTTGATTCTAGCCAGACATTGCCGAGTCTGATTTTATTTATGTTTGCTTTGATTCGAATAGGCCGAAATCCATGTACATATACCAAATATTTGGCACTCCTATAATGTTGTCTTGTGTTTTTTTTTTTTTTTTCTAAATTAGGAGCATGTTGATTTATGTTTATTTTCTTTCTAAAATTTTCTTTTTTTAAGTGAATGTATAATTCTGGTGATGTTTGGGATCTACGCGTACTGTAGGCCGCAGCTCTCATTCGAGTATCTGCACCATGTGTGTTGTATAAATGACCAAGATAAACCCTGAGTAAACATGTAGAGACATGACCGGAACAAAAAAGGAAGGGATTAAAATGCAAGAACCTGTAATGTCTGTTTCTAAAGTGTCCGACGACTGAACTATTGTTATGTTAGTTGGGGGTGACACTTCTCCTTACAATTGTAAAGATCAGAAAAATGAACTGATAACACTGTCACATCCACCTGTTTGCAATGACAGGTCCTTTCTGGAATTTCTATCCTATGTGACATTTTATTGTATCTATTTAACAGATTTTTCTTAATTGCTCTGTACATACAATACATCTATCTCTGTGGATCTTTTGTATAGAGGTGATAGATTTTTCAGGCTTAGGAAGGAAACCTTGAAGGCAAGTGAGGTGCAATGCAGATTTTCTCTTTTTTTTTTCTATGCAATTATTTAAAATGGTAGCACTTTCAAATTGCTTCCCAAAGGAAGGGAGCAATAAACCTAAAATGTATCCTAAAGGCTGCTATTGATGTTGATAAGAACTATTTGGGTCCTAGACTATCATATATGGTCTTCTGAAATCTAACTGGGATTTCTATCTGTGTGAACCATCACAATAAACCCTTAACCCATGAATTCCAGACTAGTGCAATCATCCACTTTTTCAGTGTAATTAGGGTCTGAGGTCAGTTTTTATCTTTCATGAAATGAAAATGGTTCACACGGGGAAGCATGGAATAAATTAACTTTACATAAGCAATACATAATAATAATAATATTGAAATATTATTACGTCTTCTATATCTAGACCTCCTGCATAATAATGGAGTAAAATATACTTCACACGCAGGGTTTTAGCATTAAATGTTATACAAAAGATAATATTCGATATCTGCAACTAAAAAATATATACCGTAACATAGATGCTCCAGTTAGATTTTGGCTTATATTAGAGGTGATTTTTTTATTTTATTTATTTTTGGGGGGCAACTAAATTCTACTTGTGTAAGATGCTTTATTGTTTAATTGTTGAGCCATATGTATTTGGTGGTGAATTGCTGAGAACCTGCTATCGTATAGGGCACGTTTTTAAGATTTTACATCTCAAAGAGTACATATGATCCATTGTGTTCATATGCAAGTATGGTGCTTAAGGTGAGGAAATGTCCAATCTATGTTTATTTAGAAAACATTTATTCTTCTTTTATATAAATTACACTTCCAATTCTCTGCTTGTTTATCCATTTAAATGTAGTACTGTTTATCTATATTAGCCATTAACCCAGCCTGTTTGCAGATGTTCAACCTCAGACAAATGAAGAATGCCTAATACTGCAATAGTGGCAGGAAGGAATGTATTTGGCCACCTTATCTAGTCCATCTTACATTGGCAAATGTGGTTAGTTTTTTTGTAATCGGTGTAATTCCACCATTTCTTCTGATCTAGAATTGTTTTTCTGTGTGCATTTTTGTAATGTTCAAACATAGTAAAGATTTAGGTTGCATTTTTTTTTAATTATGTAAGTAAATCCTACATTGTTGTTGTTTTTATAATAATAATATATTGCTTGGTAAATCACACTAGGTAAAATATTGGTGCTTTTTTAAAGAGTAATAATAATATGCTTTTATGATGCTTATTTAAAAAAATAAATAAAAAAAAATTTCTTTTTTTTCTTTTTTTTTCTTTTTTCTTTTCTTTTTTCTTTATTTTTTTACACTTAACAAACAGTATGCAGTTCTCAGCTTAATTAATCAGTGTAAAAAATAAAGCTATCCAATAAATGTTCTAGATATTCTCACATCAATACTATACAGCTTGTAATACAATCTATGTATTTCATGCCAATGGCACCTGTATATGTGTGTTGAGCAACATTTTTGCTGTTTTTAGATATATCCTTCCAATATGGTATGTGTGGGTAAAGTGAAATGACACCATACATAGATTATTTTGTATTTTTTTTAAAGAACACTTTTTATTACATCTAGATACTCTTTCGTTATATGGTTTAAAGAGAATGTGCCGTTAAAGTAAAACATTACATTGGCCTGACCCTGACAAGGTTTATCTTGAAGGTCCTAGTCAGATTTACATATTCAACATCAGAAGGTTCAAAAGATCTTCTCCGCCTTTTGCAGTAAATCTCATGTTCCTATGTCTTCCTGCTGTGAAGACCCATAGTAAGACGGGCTCTGCTAGGCCTTTTCTTTCCAGGAGTCCCCTTTGAAAATGGCATAGTTGCACTGCAGGATATATCCATAAGTACAGTATCATGTGTGTTTAGTACTTTCACATTGTGATTACTGAACAGCTGTTCAGTAATTGTCGGTTCTGTTCACATTTTTGCCCATCTGGATGTTTGTCTTTTTAGAGACAAAAAAGTAAAAACAAAATTCTGCTTTGAAATAATGTATTTCTCTTGTGAATGGTATGGGATAAGGAAATGGTTTTGTTTTGGGACTCCTATTGCTCCAGACTATAAACAAGATTCGTCCCCATTCAAGTAGTGTTTTATTTTGCATCTTTGTCTGCAGTTTTCAGATTTGAAACAGTGTTACTGGGAGGCATCCTTTAGTATTTATTACAATGACTTGGACGTTGTCTGGACTGTGGTTTAAACCTCAGTCTGTCCACATCAAGAGGAAACTTCTGTCCAAAGCAATATCATCTAATGAAAGAGGACTCAAAAAGACCAGTCACCACTTAACACCTACTACATAGTTTAGTGGTTTGCATTATTTCAGATGTTCTGTGGCCTGGTGAACACAGGGTCTTTTATTCTACTATACCGACAATACTTCTTGCAAAATGATGATTTTATGGTCCCATAACATTGCAAAATATAAGGTTTCCAGGAATGAGTTCACAATAATTACTAGAAGCAGTAGATCTAAGAGTTAAAATTAATAGAGATTTATAGTTGGGTTGTTTTTCCACATAAACCATTTGTTCAGTACATTGAGACCAATACAGTTAAACCGATAAGATCTTTGACCTTTAATATATTGTGTGTATATGTATGTATGTATATGTGTGTGCGTGTGTGTATATATATATATATATATATATATATATATATATATATATATATATATATATATATATATATATATATAATTTTTTTGTTATTTTTTTAGAGAGATGCTTTTGTAAATTAATTTATCTTCCTCTACCAAAGCAAGACCATTTGTTTTCGTAGTTTCTATATCTGTTGGCACAAATGTAAGAGATAATGGAATTCCTTTATAAAATTTATAATATTCTAAATTGCTTTTATTTAGTAATGTGGATTGTCTTATTTGCAACAAAGGTTGCAATGATGCAACATGTTAATGCTTAGGATGGAATCTATGATTATTTCCTGATTTACTTATTAAGTAACACACATTGACAGTCTCTATTATAACTGCTATTAGGTACCACTTTCCCTATACAGTCCTGTTTATAACTTCATCATGCTTATGATTCTGTCAATCAAGACCCACTGCCAGACCACATCTTTAACATTGGTTTATATTCGCACATGACTTGAAATCTAAATGTTTGAGATCCTTATTGCTCTACCTGTACTCAAACAAGATAAGCAACGAAGGTGATGTTCTACTAGTCCTTGACACAAATAGGACAACTCTGGTTTAGATGGATTTTTTCACATGCCACAGTGCGTTTACCTTCCTGCATGCAAAGATACTTTAGTTACCTGTCCATATAGGGGGGTATTTGATACAGTGTTTTATATCTATCAATGAGTAAAGACTACCTTTTTGTTTTTAGTTTAAAACCGTGACTGATCAAATAAACTGTAGTTGTGCATTGTTTTATCTTCCAGTATTACAACCACACTCTGTGTTTTCACCTGTGAGGTGTGAGCTATGGCCCTCGTAAACCTGGTATTAAAGCACTGAGGACACATCTCAATACCCCAGATAAGCACCAGGTGTCAGGCATTGTTACAATGCTTGTTTGGACAGAAGGCCTTGTGTGTTTACCTGTTTTACATTCTATAAATAAGAGCACAAATAACCACCCTTGTGTTTGCTGCCCATTGCCAGCATCCCCTTGATCATTTGCTGACAGCAGAACTTGTTTTGCTCTGATGCACATAGGTATATAGTGCACTGCGGTTTCCTGCAGCTTTATTTGTCTTGTACTAAAACCGTTTCTTATTGTGAGTTTTGGTATAAACACTTTGGCTTCCCTCTGTGCTGTAAAACTGATATATTTTTTTTTTTTTTTGCAAGTGGGTATAAAAAAAATGTAACCTGCAAATTGCTGTCCATATTTCTCCTAGATAAACCTGAAAAGGCTGATTCCACCAATACTGGTACTCCAACATACTTTTTTTTTTTTCTTCTCTATTTTGCACAATCTGAAAATATTACTTGCAACCATAGATGCTAGTGACAAACATCCCCCCTCCACCTGTTGCAAAATCCAGCCTGAAAAATCAGGGGGTTGATAATATGAACTCCGAAACTGTGGCGGCCAAAATGCAGCCCTCGGATACTTCTTGTGCAAAGTGTATTTTCTGGATTTGGGATTTGCCCCTTTTTCCATAGTTCACAGTCCATATCCCTCAACAAACAGATGACTTACTTGCCCTGCAGAACACGTCATATCAAATCGTCTTGACCTTCTTGTTCCCTAATTTATTTCCACAGTGTGGTTGCCTCTTGTTGCATGCATATATTACAATAGGACCATCTTGAGTAGGCCTTTAATGAGTTGGGCATTAAAGGCCTAAATGTTTGTCTTAAGAAATCCCACTGTGCTTATATGTGCACATTCATTTAAGAAATACAATAGAGATTTCTCTAGACGCATACAAACTTTTCATTTTTCCCATTTTGGCTCGTTCAGGCATCATTACTGATTGCGTTATTTGGTAACGTGATTTTTAAATTCCAATAACGAGAAGTATCACACAATCGGTTTATCTTTTCTGTGCTGAGGTTTTGTGATGTATCTGACAGTTTTGAAATGGCTGAAGCTAGTACTTTCAGAGCCATTTATTGAATATATCACAGCAGGATTGTCTTGCTGGTACAGATAAGAAAGAGATAATAAACATTGCATTACAGCAAATAAAGTTATCCAGGTGCTAGTCTAGTTTGACATGAAGCTATCTCTAAGGTGTTAGTAGGTGAGCTGAATAAAATATATTCTAGGCTTCAGTTACATCTAGTACCGGTATATCTCTCCAAAGGTCCCGTACGGTGTATATTTTCTATATTCACAAAGCATTGAACCCTGCAATTTAAATGAAGACTTCAATCTGTAAATCTGCACATTTGATATGTCGTATTAATCCTAGGGTTGTGCGGAAACCTTTTGGGGTGGAAAGTAGCAATTCCTGTTAAACAGCATGCACCGTATTTGGACTTTTGGAAATCTTACTACTAGTGATTAAAATCTTGCACAAATCCAATTTTCATAGCATATGTGTTTATAGAATATGTGGTTCAAACCATCCTGCACAGAGGTAAATTGCATCGAAAGACTTATTATTCGGTTTGT
Organism: Discoglossus pictus; assembly: GCA_027410445.1. NCBI lineage: Eukaryota > Metazoa > Chordata > Amphibia > Anura > Alytidae > Discoglossus > Discoglossus pictus. Next base: position 331,869,535 of record CM050167.1, read on the forward strand.
GTAGTGTGTTAGATGAAGATAAAACATAGATTCACTTTTGTTTATATTGAAACCGTTCCCTCAAGAATACTGCTCCAGATCAATGATTAGATAATAAGGCTAACAACAGACACTCAGTGAAAACACTGATAATCACATTTAGAAATACAAACCAAGTGATTGTCCAATTGTATGACCTGTAAATAAGTGAATCTTATTGGGAAATCCATTTAGTGAGGACAGGCAGGAGAGCTGAATATGGAAGCCATTGAAGTTTAGCTATATACGGTAACTAAAAAGTTCCATTACAGTTTTTAATTGTTCAAAAAAATAAATAGTAAACACCTTTGTGAAGTATTTTGACAGCAGATATTTGACCAAATAGATAAATCTGTCACACGAACTAAGCATTTTTTTGTGAGGAATTAGCACTTTTTTAGCCTATTTTACATTCACAGCAATTGTACCACACTCTCTCAGGAACGGTTAGCTGGATTTATAATGGAAAAAATCCTGCGTAATATTGTACATCTTGTAACGGGATGTTGTGTCCATTTTTTAGCTATTGTTGTTTAGACATATTGGCTTTCCACATTTACTTACAAAAATAAATTACACGTCCTGGATGCTTAACTTATTTTGTCTGTCCCCTTTGACGTAGCCTTTCCTCAGGCACAAGGCATGCAGTAGATTTACTTTGCACTACATGTGTTTTATTTTTTAGGATGTATTTGATTTTGAAACCATAGTTGTCTGTTTTTATGTTTAAAAAAAAAAAAAAATTCCGCTATTCTCAATATTTGGAAAAGTAGACTCTCGCATTCATCGATGTACATCCAATATACTAGTTACATGTTCCGCCGGGTTTAGTGTCTTGAGATGTATGGAGTGTACAAGCCAGATATGCCCTATCGCTCTGGATTATTGAGTGTCGGAGATACTCCAGCCCTTCACTGCTGTTGACTTTTGTCCAGAATAGCCACTGTGTGAAGTCGCACTCAATCATCCTTCATGGCTAGCTAGAAAAGTAAATATTTCATATAGAAGTCCACTGTTCTGCAAACTCATGAAATACAGAATATATCATGGCCATTGTTTTTCTTTGTTCTATTATAACAAGTGTACGGTTTAGTTTTAAGAACTCCTGTTGTAGGACTATATAGTTACAGTTTGTAATCAAAATACTTACATTTTTAAGAAACTGTTGAATTTCCATAAGGCAAAACTAGTAGTGTCATGAAGTACAGCTTATATTTAGTCATTGATTTATAGGGTAGGCAGTTATAGGCTGTATGAAAGTACCACAGCGGTTCAAGAAAAAACACTAATGAACCAAACTGACAATATTAGCAGCTGAGCTGGCCATGGACAGAAGGCATATTAGTTTTTATTTTATTGTGTGTGTTTGTGCAGGAATCTATTTTGTGATTCTTACATCACTTGCTCAGAGCTGAATCATGGGGCGTTTGTTCCCTTCTCATCCACCCCTCTCTCCACTTCAATAATCGCGTCTACCTTAAAAAAATTGTCTCAGAACTTGAAGCTTGCTCAGTACTCCACGTGCTCGCTCCACCCCGCATCCTGTCTCAGGAAGTGATGTGGCATAATGTAGTTCGACCCTACAAGAGCCCAAGAGCAGTCTGTGCCTGCGAGAATAAAAGTGCTGTCTGAGCCTATAAGAACCATTTTCCAAGCAATAACCTCTCTTCTCCTTCTCCCCCTCAACATCTCCACCATCCCATTAGTCCCTCAAGTCCTTTCAGTACAGTTAAAGTGAAGTTCAATGCAAGTTCGATGTAATTACTGTTTTGTTTTTTAATTTGTTTTTAAGGTTTTGTATCAAGAAACAACAAACTAAAATGTTTTTTTTCTGGGGCTCGGGAGGGATTATTTCAATTTACATTCATCCCTATGGGAAATGGGGAAATGCCCCTGCCATCTGGTGTATGTGTGTGTGTGTATATATATATATATATATATATATATATATATATATATATATATATATATATATATATATATATATATAAATAAATTTAGCATATTACAAAGTTATAAACAAACTTGTGCTGCTTCTATTGTTGTCAGATTTTTTTGTGGTTAGGTTAGCACCTTGATTTAGTCTTCCTATATTTGTTTACATACATTCCACCGATGTAAGTGTCATTTTATCTATTGCAGACACTTACAAAGTAAAGAATATTTTTTTACAAAGATAATCCTCAGTTATCTGCTTTTCCTTATCAGGACCCTCCTTGCCAATAACTGATCACAATAAAACCATACATGCCCAGACTCCTACTATTTCTGTATTTTATGCTTGGAAACGAATAGGCCATGCTGCAGAGGAAAAAAATAGTCCTAGAAAAACTAAAACACAATTTTTTAAATTAATTTGCATCTGTTAATACCTTCCATTTTTGTAGTAGTATTCCTTTACATTATAGTTCCAGTTGTAAGTCTCTAAACCTAGCTATAAACAGCTGTTAAAAATCATGTGAGTGTTCAACTTTGGCCTTTCACTGTCTAAATCACAGCGCATTAAGGTGATGTCACTAGTGTGGTTTATGATTGCATAGTAATTATTACCACAGACAGCAGACAAATTATTTAGGCTCTAGGGTTAAAAAGCAGAAGGCTCGGTCATCTCAGGCCAGTAAGCAAAACAAAGGGGTGACCCTGAATAGTCTTTATCCAGAACTAGGCCTCTCGACAACCAGTTTTCACCCTTGACAATAACAATGTCTTTCAGACAGAGCTGGACTGTCTACGCCTCCAGAAGATAGATAGTCCTTATAGGAGGCCGTTAGCACCGATAGTCTCAATCCAATTTAGCCAAACAATACACTTATCAAAAACTGATATTTTAAATAAACTTGTTAGAAGTAATGCCTAAAAGAATAGGATCATGTTTGCAGATCTCATTATGTGTATCTCTGATACAATACAACCAACCTTTAGGAGGCATGTGTCAATGTATGGTCTGTCATGAGTTTGGGAAGACTTTTTAATATAAAATATAACAATGGCTACTCACTCATACTTGAAATCAAAATGCTAGTTCGTATATATCAAACAAAATCATCTGCATTCTTTCCCTTGCTTTTGCATTTCTTACAGGGGTGGTGAATGGGACCTAGGCCAACTTCAGAAGGTGTTCCTATGGATAGGCATCATAAGTACATGAATATGTTCCTCATAAACACTAGGCCCACATTATATGCATATAATACAATATATTCTCACTTACCTGTGACTAAGACAGATAAACAGTGTACTGTTTCCCAGTTTACTTTCAGGAACTACTTACAGCCATTTGTTTGAGCACTTTACATCCATGATTACAATAGTGCTCATTGTTCAGTTTTGTGTGTTCAGACACATGTGCAGAAATGCATCCCCTCTCCCTGACCTGAAAGCCTGATATATAAGAGCCAGTAAGTATCCACCAGTGCCACACACGGCCTTGTTTGACAATTCTGGCTTTATCTTGTGAAATCGAATTCCCAAGTGGCATGTCATGACCGTGCAATCTCAAAATAAATTGCGTATTTTTGCCCATATGTTGCTTTATGCTGTTTTTTTGGAATTCATTTTAACAATTTTCAAGCAAAACCCATTGGGTCTTCCCAGTTTAGGTAGTGAACTGTGAAGTAATTCATATGCTAATGTCTTTTTACATCACTGGTAATTTAACTTCTTGTTACACAAAGGAAGCCACTTGCACTTGCTGACATTTTTGTTGTAGGCACATCTTGAGAACTGTTACCCCCTCCTGCACACAGACTAGACACATACAGCATGCATAGACCGTTACAGCCTGCAGACATGCTATGTGACCCTTCCAGACTTTGTACAGTGCAGTAAAATATGTAAGGATCTTAACTGAAACGGTTATTACACTTATTTATAGTTTACCTTGCATTTAATTGATTGACTTGCAATAAACTAGAACAATTTAACTGTTGAAGGAATTAAGAGATTAGATCAGTAATCCGAATTTATAGCCGGGATTTTTGCACACAAATGAGAATTCCTGCAAAACCGTGAACCTAGAGATATTGGTATTATGTAATAAGACTGTTTAATTTGCAATATGTCTGTTAAATCACAATTTTTTGAAGTGGTTGATTTTGTAGCATCAGTTCCATTTTGAGCATAATTTGCAAAAACTTGGCAAATGTTTTATTCAAAGTCTTTTTTTTTTTTTTTTTTATCTGTTCTTTTTTTTGTGTATTTTTTTTGTAATTTTGTAGACTCTGTAGTGTTTTGTTTTGTTTCTACATTGTCCAACAGGAATGTTTTGCTCACATGCATGGCTGTTTATGTAGAGAGCCTCCTGGTGTGTTTTGAAGAGCATCAATGGAAGGGTTTTCCCTCTGCTTTTGATGCACAGGGGAGTGGGCAAAGTTCATATGCATGGGCCTTAGGTAGAGGAAGTCGAGAGTGCTGGTGGCCATCTGACTTCACTGTTGTTGGAATCCTGTGTAAGCAAAGAATGAATGGGGGGCTGGGCCTGTGACAGTGTGAATAAGGAGGGGGCCGGCCCATCTGAGTACAGGTAGGGAGATGGTCTGCAGTGCTCACTTTGAAACTAGCATGGAAACAAAGTGGGACTCTAGCAGATCCAGCCACTTCCAGGAATGTTTATAGGCTTTCAGTGAATCTGTCCTGCCTGGGATCATAGACCATCAGTACATCTTACTGTTTTATCCACACTCTGCAGCTAAGGTAAGGGTTAAATATCCAGGGATTTCAGTTTTACATTGTTTTTTGTTTTTATTTTCCTCTTTCAGTAGAAAATGTGTTTTAGTACAACCATTGTATTTATGCTTTTATATTTTGTGACGCTTCTGTGTAACCATTTTAGCTATTTTTTATATTGATTTTTAATTTGGTTTTGTGTCTACTTTTGTTTTTAGTATCAGAATACCAAATAACTGCATATAGTGCTCCATAATTAAAATTACAGGCAGCTCACTGCAGACACTTAATCTTGGGGCTTTCTATAAGTGGGGTTAATTGGATGTTGATGCCTGAGTTCCACTGCTGTAAACTTAGAGGGTTAGGACTGCTTATAGTGCACCTCTGTTCTGTATGACATACAAGATGGCCTCAAATTTGATCCCTTTTATTGAACAATCTTAGCATTCGTACATTGCATGTGTACTTTTGTTGTCAGCTGGCCCTGGGACACAAGGAATGACTGACATGCAGGTGGTCGAAGTAAGATTACCCTTCCTATTTCACAAAGACTGATTTTCTTTTTAAGACTGCTTTTTTTCAGTGGTTGCTCAACCGTAATACATCAGTGGCACTTGCTACATATGTACTGTATATGTGTGTGTGTGTGTGTATATATATATATATATATATATATATATATATATATATATATATATATATATATATATATAATGTATATGTATGTATAAATATATTTTTTTTTTTTTTTTTTTTTTTTTTACGCAAAATATATATTGTCAATTACTCTTTAGTGCAGTGGTAATGTGATCAGCTATTTGATTGGAGTTCCTATTTGTTTGGGTGCTTTTGTGGGATTTTGTTATCTCTTCTGTATGAACTTTTCTTTGGAAGTGTTTGTGGAATTGAGTTCTGTAAGGATTGACAAAGGAGTTTTTTTTTTTTTTCAATTACAACAGGTGACAGTGTTTTTCAATATACACAAGCATTTGAATTATAAGTCTGGTTACTGTTTCCTTAAGCAATTCCTTAAAACCAGTAATAACGAGGAATCGACAGGAGACCTATCTAAGCACCCCTTTGTGAAATATAATGATCTCATGAAATGAGGACTCTCTTTCTGCATTTGTTGGCATGATAACTTGCTTAACCACACTATATTTTATATGTATTTCATAGACTTCAGCCAAACCAAACAAGCTTGGATAAATAATTGTTGGCTGGATACACTGTTGTGTCTTTCTATTACCTCTCTTTGTTTCAGATTTCTGTTTTGGGAATAGTTTAGAATATATTGCATTGAGAGGCTGAAATTCTCTAAACTAATGACACTTAATCAAGACCATAAATATAATACATAACCATACACCTCAAATCTAGAACATGTCACATTGTGAACAAAAAATCTAAACCTGATTGTGGGGTCTATGTATGTTGTACCCCAACAAAGACATATTCATGTATCAACAATTTAATAGAATCACTTTAAGGCATCACATACAAAACAATGTAAAAAAAAATAAAAAAATAAATTTATGTGAATTAATTCTGTATCTGATACCTTAAAGGGATTCTATAAATTGTTGCACTTCTCATGCTTTACCACAATGCTTCTTGACTTCTGACCCATCAACAAATGATGGTGTTAAACAATTTGTCCTACAGAACCAGATGTAAACAGCAGGTCATGTCAAGAAAATGCCTTTCTTCTTGAATTCTTAAGTAGGGTCATATAGGATTTCCACTGAATAGGTTTGTTTTGCAGATTGACTATTTTTTATGGGCCTACAAAATACAATTTCAGAATATTCACATAATTCTATATATTGCAAATTTGAATTATTTCTTTATTTTTCAGTTTCTGACATGCAGTCGCTATTAATGTGGTATTGCCTTAAAAAAGGCTAATGTATTTTTTATTTTCTGCTAAACCATGGCGTATATCAAACCCCACTGCTGAATGTTACTGGCGTTCAAAAAATGCAACCACACATTTCGAAAACCAGCACCTTATTCATAAGCTGCAGGCAGTTGCAGTCTTTCCCTGAAAATAGACTGCTTTACCAGACTTAGTTTTTACAGCTGCTCCGTTGGTTTGAACATGCTGACTTCTTCTGACAAGAGCAGTAGTTTACCACTTCCTTTGAAGAATGTCTACAACTGTAAAAGCATTCACTTGTACCACTCCTCCAGCAGACTAGAGTCCTGTTCTGTTAGGTATACTTTTTCACCAAAAGACTTCTTTGGGCCATATGTTTGTGCCCATAAGATTAAAAAATCTCCTAAATACTATTTATTAAAAACAGCCATGAGATCTATAGAATCCATAACACAACTGATCACTTCGCTAGGTCTGACAAGTTTTTCTTGAATTGTCAATAAATTGCTAGTTTTACAAAAACTGGAATGCAGGAAGCATAATTTTTATTTTATTTTATTTGGACTGAATTTCACAGCATTTTAATCCTTGTAGAAGGAATACATTATTTCTGCGTAGCGCTCAATAACTCAGGTGGTGTTGTGCACTGTTACACCCAATTAAAAGGAAGTTTTCAAATTATTGCAAATGCAGCTTGCATATAGATTAAACGTTCCGCTTATTAAACTATGTAGTGCTAGTTTTTCATGCAAACAAATGTAATTGGTAAAAGGGATACTTGCTGACTGCTAATTAAATGTAATTTCTGCGTGCTCATGTTTCGACTTGAGTATAATTCTAAAGATGCAACTGTGTATCTCATTTTATGATATGGGGGGAACAGAGAGCCTGTAGCCTAACTTGCATCCTGACCACTCCCATATACCCCCTCCTTGTAGAGAACAGGGTGAGGATTATTAAGTTTGCTACCGTATAGGAAGTCGGTAAATGAAAACACATTGAATGGACACTGCCACTAGTCTGAATACAAAAGTGGGGATAGATTACATTGAAAAATTACTATAATCTATTCTCTGTAGGATAAGGGTCCTTAGTTTCAATCCCATAACCCCTACATCTCCAGAGTGAGCATGTTCCAGATTACTCAAATTGCCTAATTAATATTCTCAGTTCGAAGTGTTTGTTTTCTTTTCAGTAGTGCTTAGGATGGTGAGATTGAGTTGAGGAGGGGTACAGTAGTTGCCGTAAATGAGAAACTTTGTTTTTATAAATTTATGTTTTCTGGGTAAAGCTTTGCTGCTGTTTGCCATTAATATTAAAAAACACATGTGCAGACTACAAAATAGATTTAACATGAAAATATACTGGCCCTTTAATGTACTACACGTAGAACATGTCCATATTCTTCTGTTAAACCGCAGTTTAAAAAACACCCTATTTAGTGTCCAATCTAATGTTGTGAATGTGCTTATTACATCAGGTTTGTGGTATAGAGTTATAAAATATCTCTTCAAAAACTTACACCTTGACCTGCAAGCAGCAGATCAGGAGACAACTCGGCCTTTATATATGCATCACAGTGTCTGCAGTGTATGTCGATGCTAATGTTTCAGTCTGGTTAAACCATCATGTTTCACATGGATAAGACGTTCTTTGTGAGGCTTCTTTTGGTTTAGAAGCCGTTACAGTTAGGCTTTGCTCCCTGTGCCAAGGTGATGTCTCCACTGTTGGATCCCCCAGAAACCAGAGTCCGTTAACTTGAAGATATCCGGCAGAATTCTGCTAACTCTTTAAGTAGTTGATTTTTAATTTTCAAGCAATGCAAGGCACCTACTCCTATATCTTATTCGTTAGAAGGGTGTGTTTGTTTGAGGCATTTTCTTTATCTTTTTTATTTTTATTTTTTTATTATTTGGTTGTGCCTATGTTTATATTTATATCCTTTTACAATACCGTACCGTAATATATAAGTCTATACAGTGGAACTGTATCTTTACATTACAACTGGTGTTAAGAGGGCATTACGACCAGTTGGTTGTTGGATATTGCACCTGTTGGCGGAGAGGTTTGTTTAACTCCTTCATAGTGGAAGGGCCACCAGATTACTCTAGTATTATTGAGGGTCAAAAGGTCACATACCCTACAGTCCAAAACTAAAAACAGGCCTTTGTTCCTTTGCTTGTTGTTGGAGAACTAACCTTTTTTTTTTTTATTTCTCCATTTATTTGTAAATCTCCAGTTTTACAAAATCTTAAGTTGTTTATTTTGTGGTAAACCTATTAAATGAAAGATAATGTATTGGGAATACACTTGCATACCTTTTTTATGCATGCTGTCTTTGTCTTGCCAATTAATTTAAAGTATTATGTGTGTACTTACCATTACTATTATATCTTTCAATTGTTTGTTTGATATTTATGTTCAATTATTTAACAGTTGGTCCGGTGTAAAACTGTTAGTTGTTCTCCCAGAAAATGTTTGAAATGTGGCCAAGCCTTTCTTCTTTATTTTGGTTCCCACCCATGAACCTATGTTTAAAAAATATTCATTGATGTTGTAAATGAACTTTCCAGACCACCAAGGTCCCTTCTTCAGAGGTGACATCTGAACAACAAGTCTTTGTAGTTGTGCATAATGACATCTATTCATTTCTCTCACTGACCCAACAATTGTCCCAGCGAATTAATAACTAATTGATACTTAATGTGCACTACAATTTATGGATTGCAGTAACTTTGCTTTTTAGCAGGATTTTAGAATATTGTTTTAATGATTTAATGTCTTGTTTTCAGATAGACTGTTTGATGAACTGGAACAGCCTGTAAGTGACTAATATATGCCATTGGAGATGGAGCAGAAAGTGGGCAAGCTCAGTTATGGGTGTCAGCGAAGCTCCACATCGGATGATGACTCTGGGTGTGCTATGGAGGAATATACTTGGGTCCCACCTGGCCTTCGTCCTGAACAGGTACCAAGAACTGTCTTTTGTGAAGTATCATTTAAGTAGAACACTTTTCAAAATGGTTGTCACTTGTCCTTGTCTGTAATGTGGCTAGTACGTAAAAGAGATATGTGTACGCACCTTTGTGTAGTTCTACAAATAATTTACATTAATTAAGATTTTAGAGGTCAAATTATAACGTCCATGAAATAAACACAACACTTTTAAAGTCCCTATATATTTATTTATTTATTTTTCTTTTTCTTTTTTTTTTTTTACATTGGCCAATGAAAAAATCTTTGATTAAAAAAAAAAAAAATGTTTTATAGTTTTTCTCAAAGTAAATTCTGTTTTTATACGAGGGATAGAAATTTCCTGGGAGCCATGGCTCAAAACATCCATACTTCTGGCTCCTAAATATTTTTTCAAAATAGAATATATCGATGAAGGATTTTTCCCCCAGGCTCCTACAAACCTGTCTGCTTCCTATAAAATCTTCTTGGCTTTTAAGTGTTAGATCATTTTTGTCTACGCCTGTTTAGATCCATACAATTATTTCCGAGTGAGTATGTTAGAAACTGGAGCCTGGGAAAGATTTTAAACAGTTGGCACCATTTGTGATTTTCTGCTAGGCTAAAAAAAAATGGATCTGGCATAGCACTTGGCATGGGATCTAGAGATAAATTATGCTTCTTCAAAGTAAAAACTTGCATCTGGTTAAAACATATTGAGATTTGACCCCTCCCATGAAGTTGACTCTGGATCTTCTTGAAAAGGTTCAGATGGAAGCCATGAAAGCCGATGCTTAGGATGAACCCTACCAGCAGGGGATGACAATACTGCTTTTGTCTCACCAAAGTGCAAAATGCAAGAAGCAAATTAAGCTTGTTTTATAGGGGCTGTTTTCTTGATAGCTTTACACGTTATGCAAGGTAATTGTAGAAATTCCAGCATTTTTTCTATAGGCTTGTTGACTAGTCCTGAAGGAGGTGGGCCTAATAGCCACATTAAATGTACATAATTTACGGTACCCCCTAATAGTCCCTGCCAGTTGCATTCCAGGAGAGCAATTCAGCAGCTGGGTGTAAACTGACAATCAAGTAGTGCCGAGGCGGCTCATCTGGTGCTCGTTATCACATAAGCCCAAAAGTTGTTGTAGACCTAATGTGGCATCATTGTGTTCTCATTATCATTCCTGCTACTGTGTCTGGACCAAAAAAAGTAATATTCATTTTTTTTTTTTTCATTTTAAATTCAGGTTCAGTTATATTTTGCCTGTCTGCCAGAGGAAAAGGTCCCGTATGTCAATAGTGTGGGCGAAAAGTATCGGATTAAACAGCTTCTGTATCAGCTTCCTCCGCATGATAATGAGGTAAATATATATATTCTTTCAGAAAACTGCTTTACTGATTTTGAGTCATTTTTATTCTGTTTATCCAACTGTAAATACAAGTATACTTATTAAATAAAATAAAAAATAATAGATCCTTGCTCTATTAAACACAGCCCACTACAGTTGTTTACTTTGAAATTAATTTGTACATTAAGGTTTTACACCATTGAAAAGAAAATAAATCACAAAATTATTTTCTTTTCTTAAATACTTTTTATACATTTAATGCTATTTGAAAACACAGCTAATGTAATGTTTTAACTTTTCTGTTTCTCAAAGTAAGCAACATCTCTGCAGTAAACTTCTTTATTGTGTTTACAGCTTCGTTAACAGGGATATATAAATTCCTGCATTTATGGTGTTGTAGAAGTTTTTAAGTTGGTAAACATCTTTAAAATATTTACTTATTTAGGCCCAATTGTACTATTTTAAGGCCATACAACAGATCTGTAATTGTTCATTCAACGTGTATCTTTAGTGCCATGTGTATTTATTCTGTTGGAGAATTTACCAGCTGGGTGTCAAACTCGGCTATAACTCGACAAATGCTGACTAGTAACATAAACCGCTTGCTTCCGTAGGTGCGATATTGCCAGTCATTAAGTGAAGAAGAGAAGAAGGAATTGCAGATGTTTAGCACTCAGCGCAAAAAGGAGGCACTCGGGAGAGGCAACATTAAGCTGTTGTCAAGAGCAGTAATGCATGCTGTGTGTGAACAGGTAGGACCATGGTCTTTACTCTTGTGATCATATAAAAAATTTAAATGACAATCTGAAGGAAGGTGTTCATTAAAGTCCCAGAGCTGATGGTACCACTATACCTTCATCAGCTGATGGGGACAAGCGCACTATGTTGTTCACACTTTTGCATTTCCGGTTATGATTAAACCATAAATAAGTAGTTTAAAATCTCAAAAACACACAAATTTTAATTATTTTAAACATATTTGGTTATGGTAGTATATTTGTGGTTGAACAAATGTTTTTGACAGTCATCCAATAACATAGTGAACTTGCTTTTTAAACCATCTCTATGTTATGCTGCCATCTCCGATTACTGAATTAAAACATGTGAACGCTTTGACTATGAATATTAAAAATTATGTTTCCCACTGTGGATTCTTTTCAGTGTATGTATGTATGTATGTATATGTAGAATAAGGATTTTTCCCGCCTAAGAAGTGTCAAATTGTAGCCAGATGGGTAGCTCTATTAAAACCACATTCAAATAATGAAGCACAGCTTAAGTGGTTCTCCAAGTATCTACTTAACCTACATCAGCAATATTTTTCTTGGTTTAGGGACCGTTTATGGTAGAGGATTATTAGACTTTTCTCCCTTTTGGTCTTTAAATGGGTTTTTAAATTCCATTGCTGGTTTTATGTCAGAAGTAGTATTTTTGCTTTTAATGTGAATGGTAGCAAATGTGCCAACAATCAGTCATGGTATAATGAAAGACTTGTTTTAATGTGTAAGAATTATATAAAAATATATGCTTTTTGTTTTTTAGTGTGGAGAGAAGATCAATGGAGGTGAAATTGCAATTTTTGTTTCAAGAGCTGGTCCAGGGGTGTGCTGGCACCCATCATGCTTTGCATGTTCCACCTGTAACGAGCTACTTGTTGATCTAATATACTTCTACCAAGATGGAAAAGTACATTGTGGCCGGCACCATGCAGAACTACTTAAACCACGGTGCTCTGCCTGTGATGAGGTATGCCCTATTTTTCTTTTGCATCCATCTATTTTTCTTCTTTACCCACAAATAGATATGTCTTCTGTATTTCACATCTCTTTTTTTTTTAAATGTTGAAAATCTCTATTCAGTATTACCAAATTTTTTTTTTTTTTTTTTTTTTTTATATAGTCCTGTATTTGTTTACATTTTGTTTCATAATACATATTTCTTTAATTACAGATTATATTTGCTGATGAGTGCACAGAGGCTGAAGGACGCCACTGGCACATGAATCATTTTTGTTGCTTTGAGTGTGAAACTGTGCTTGGAGGCCAAAGATACATCATGAAAGATGGACGTCCTTTCTGCTGTGGTTGCTTTGAATCTCACTACGCAGAGTACTGTGAATCCTGTGGAGAACATATAGGTACAGTTGCATTTTAATGTCACACTTTTTCAATGTTTTATTCATATTTGTGAACAAAATTTTACAATGAATAGTATAAAAAACAGTAGTACACTGTAGATTTCTATCTTGAAACCGGTCACGTTCGTTGTAAGTATGTTGTGCATTTTTTTACTAACTTGGTTGTGTACTGTATTCTTGTGTGGGCCACAATGTAAAATATTTTAACTAACATTTTCAATTTCTTTTTTTCTCTTTTTATAGGTGTTGATCATGCACAAATGACCTATGATGGCCAACACTGGCACGCAACTGAGATGTGCTTTTCCTGCGCCCAATGCAAAGTTTCTCTTCTGGGGTGTCCTTTTTTGCCCAAAAAGGGACGGATTTATTGTTCCAAGACCTGCAGTCTGGGAGAGGATGTTCATGCATCAGACTCTTCCGATTCAGCATTTCAGTCCGCAAGATCCAGGGAGTCCAGGAGAAGTGTACGAATGGGGAAGAGCAGCAGATCGGCAGATCAATGTAGACAATCACTTTTGCTTTCTCCAGCACTAAATTACAAGTTCCCTGGACTTTCTGGTAATGCGGATGATACTCTATCCCGTAAAATGGATGATCTAAGCCTGTCAAGGCAAGGGGCCAATTTTGATAATAATGACTTTTGGAAAGGTAGAGATGACCAGGAGACTCCTGAGGACCATGAAGAATGGGCTGAACATGATGATTACATGACTCAATTGCTTTTAAAATTTGGAGACAAGGGACTCTTTCAACAGCCAATTGAAGATAATCGATCTACCGAGCACTGGATGTCGGAAAACATCAAAGGACATAATGATTTAAAAAGAAGTAGTCGTAATCAGAGTTTGGCAAGTAAAAAATACCAGTCCGATATGTACTGGGCCCAATCACAGGATGGCCTTGGAGATTCTGCATATGGCAGCCATCCTGGTCCTGCTAGCAGGAAAATACAAGAATTGGACATGGATCACGGTGCGTCTGCTTACAAGCTTGAAAAGACACCATGGTATAAAGGTTCTTTGGAGTGTCTGTCAGATGATCTAAAGCCACAGGATCCAAATATTCGAGATTCAATGGATTCGTTGGCTTTGTCTAACATAACAGGTCAGTCTAATTCAGCAGTTGTAGAGGTCACTGCAAGAAGGGTTTTTAAAAGCCCTGTGTGTTTGGGAAGGTAGGAGGACTAAGCTGAAATATATTGTGCAGTAGGTGTAGAGGAAAGCCTTGTGGAAGTAAAAAATAGTATGTTGTGGCACAGTGACATGTGCTTCTTACACTGGATGACAGGTTGTGGCCATCTGCTGATACTGGTCTAATTAAAGGGAAGTGGAACTCGCACAGTGTTCAAAGTACATTTTTGTAATTTTTATGTCAGGATATCACCTATTTGGAAGTGTTAGCTGCAGTATCCCAAAACACCCAAATTGTTTCTTAGAAAGAACCCTGCATTGTTGCAAAATAGTTTGAAGAAGCTTTGAAAATTAAATTTAACAACCTTTTTCATGCAAAAAAAAAAGAAGTGCTTAAATCCTTTATACATGCTATACAATATGAGTTTAATTCCCTTTTAATAAAGTCTGTCATTTATTTTTTCTACAGTTATTTTATTTTTTTATTAATGAAAACATAGACATATGTACATGGCTTACATCTTGACATGCGTTTTTTTTCTTTTGTAAGCCATGCTGACTTGTATTAAAACTATTACCTTTTTTGTCAACTTGTCTACAGTTAGGTGTAAAACTATTACTATGCAAGTGTCTGTTTCATAAACCTGATCTTCAAGCATGAGCTCTAATTTATTGGGGTATTTTTTAGGTTCTGAATTTAAAGAAAATATTTAGAAAAATAAGAATAGTCCTCCTGCCAAATTTATCAATCTATGCATGGAATAGCACCACTCATATGTAGAAAAAAGAAAGCTAACATCTTCTGAGAAAGTTTAATTTTAAAAAGGGGAAATTTTTAGGTTTTTTTTTTTTGGTTGACTTGAATGAATATATATATATATATATATATATATATATTAAACACATTCTAATAGTCTCTGTAGTATTTTAATATTAACATAGTATTTCTAGAATTTGACTGACATTTTGACTTTTTTTCTCTTCTTTTTAGGAGCTTCTGTAGATGTGGAAAGCAAAGCAAGAACCTCCATCTTCTCTTACCAAAACTTCCAAGAATTAGATGCAAGGGACTGTGAGAAAATGAGCAATATGGGAACTCTTAATTCTTCCATGCTAAATAGAAGCACTGAGTCTTTGAAAAGCTTAAGTTCTGAGGTGTGTCAGGAAAAGCCACTCCCAGAGGAAAAACCAGTGCACATGTCTGTGTTAAGAAGGTCCAAATCCCAGACAAGGCCACAAGTAAAATTTTCAGATGATGTGATTGACAATGGAGATTATGGTAGCATTGAAATTAGAAAACCACCAATGAGTGAAAGGAGTCGTAGAAGGGTGTACAACCTTGAAGAACGCAGTCAAAGACCTCACCATCACCGCCGAAGGAAAAGCAGGAAGTCTCGCTCAGAGAATGCACTTAATCTTGCTGCAGAAACCAAGTCAACTGGAAAGGAAAAACCCAGATTTTACACCTCTGAGGATTATGACAGACTGTTTCAAAATAAATCTCCTCATGAGATACAAGCTTATATGCAAAACGCTGAGCTTTTTGGACAGTATACAAATGCTACTTCTGATTATGGACTACGAAGTCAAGCTATGGATAAATTCCTTGGGTTGTATGGGGATGATGATGATTCTTGGTGTTCCACCTGTTCCTCATCCTCTTCCGACTCCGAAGAGGAAGGATATTTTCTTGGACAGCCTATCCCACAGCCTCGACCACAGAGATATCAGTATTTTACAGAAAACCTGTCAAGTCCAACATCTGCACTATCCAATTCCCACTTTGGCCAAAGGACAACAAAATCCAAGAAGAAAAAGGGGCACAAAGGCAAAAACTGTATAATTTCCTAGATAAAAATAATAAAAAAGGACTTGTGAGCATGTTTAGATTTCATTCCTGTGAAGATCACTTATTTACATTTTTTTAAATCCAGAAATACCATTTTCTTTTATTGATATGTACTGTAAAATAGTTTTTCTAATGTTTTGTCAATGTACAAAACAAGCCAGCTGGTGTTTACAGTGTAATTGCCATTGGAGTTTTTTGTATTAAGGACAACTGATCACAGGTTTACATTTTATTTCAGGATTGAAGTTTTATTGCATCTAACACAATACTACAATTTAGCATGTGCTTTATTTATCTGGCATGTACAATACTGAGAATACATCCAATATGTATTTGGGTTCTGAAACCTATTCTGAAGGATTCAATGACCGTATTGATTTTTTTTTTTGGGTTAACTCATTTGCCATTTCCTAACATACACATGAATTTGGTATATACTTCCATATGAATATTTGTGTGCATTAATTAACATACTATGCTTGAGTTGCAGCAGTTGTATCATTGCCTTGCTCGTAAGATGCAAAGGGATTTTTTTTTCTGGATAAGTAAGATGTCGTCTTAATTATTCAGATACCTCCCTGTTTTCAGTCATTTTTTCCCCCAAAACCCTTTTATCCAGGCTAAGTGTAGAATTTTTAGCTGCAAGTTATTTATAATGTAGCATTTAAATAGCTCTAATTTAACTGTGCAAATAATATTGTACATATTGTATATGGTAAATGCAGAATTTTGTTATTTTTATATCCCTTGTCTGCCAAATTTCATTCAGTTGATAAAAGGGTCCAATAAGAGCATTGTGGTTGAATTACTATTGCTTTGTTTCATTCAGAGTTTCAAAATAGTTTATAGAAAATAACATGACCGTATTTAGTGATCCAAAGTGTTTTCTCATTTTTTATTTTTTTTAAAGTTTAGACAAAATTCCCTGCATGGCACAGCAGTGGTGTAAATACTAAAAGTTCTTTGTAACATGTTTTATTTATAAATCATCTATTAATTGTTTAAGTTTAGCAGAAAACAGATCTTTAAGTTTTATTGGAACAAACCCTAGCAATAGCTTATTTCTCTGTAAACTATTAATGTTGTAGGTAACTCATACATTTGTTTGGTATTTTTGAAAAAGTTGACTCACTTTTGTGAATAAAAATAAAAAACACTTTACAGTACTTATGATTCAACTTTGTGTCTGTGTTTTGTCATTTTGGGTTTATCTTGTGTATACGAAGCTTGTTATGCTTTGGAGGCCTCCATAGAGTACTGGTTTTCCATTTCATTCTTGGAATCCCATCCAGCCAAATAGGATTAACAAGCTGGAGAGGTATCACTTTGGAATTTATTATCTACAAGATTTTGTCTAGTTTGGAACTCCCTGAAGTTGTAAGTGATATGCTTTACTTTTATGCAATAGCCTGCTGTTTTCTCAGGAACCTTGAGTTTTCTTGTAGTCCTGTTGAAAGCGCTGGCAGTTTAAGTTGTAGTTTATAGTGCAGAAATAAGCTTTCTCATTAGGAAATTGTCGTAGAAAAATACACATACTCACACCACTTTGCCACTTTGTACATCGATCACAGTCATGGTAATATAAAAGAGAGTGCTCTGGTAATTTTCTCATTTTTAGTGTTTATTTAGAAAAAAAATAATGTGAATCAGTAGCAAGGACACCCAAAATGGCTGCCACTGACTCACTCACCAAACTGCTACTGACCGAAATATATCCAGACACAGCCTTTGAAACTTGTCTACATAATAATGAAATGATCCATCTTTTCACCCTTCTAGCAACATGGTATAACCCACTATCGACCAATGACATTGGATATTATATATAAATAAACTACCACATACTTTGGTAAAAATCTGTGCATACATATACTTTATATGATACACTTGTGCACAGTAAATAACACTTAACAGACCTTGGGGATGATGGAAAATATGTATTATGTATAAAAACCTGTGTACTGTCTGTAACTGAATTTTCTAAGTCATGGGTCACTTAGACTTTCATAACTAATGCCTTACAATGGAAAATTACTGTTTCACAGCCTATATCCCAGCCACATATCACACTAACTGGAAAGGATGCTAATTTTATATATATATATATATATATATATATATATATATATATATATATATATATATATATATATATATATATGTTAAAAATGTAGGGATATTTGTATTATTTCCCCAACAAAATTGATCTGGAGAATCAATAATGTTAGATTACACAGCTGTATAATAGCATAAAAATTGAGCCTCTAATCTATTACCTTTTGTAGAATATATTCTAAAAACAATATGCATAATTGTTAAAAGAGTATATTTAAATATGAGCCTACCATGTAGGTCCAGTTCAGCTTCACTTTAAAAAAACAATTGGTGTATTTTAGTTATGGGTGTGTAAATATATATATTTTTTTAAATGAAGAAATATCTAATGCAATCTCAAGGCTGCTGGACATACCAGGGGGCGGTATTATCATTGGTAAGATTTTGCTGAGTACATTATTTTTAAATGCACCTGCCCACTTGCTTAAACATCCCCTTCACTTACTTGGTTGGTAGAATAGCCCTCGGTCACCATCAATATTGCCGTTTTCTGTTACCCAGGTTGTGGAGGAGGAGCACATAGCATCACACTAACTCAGTCTTGAACACGTCTTTTTTTTTTTTCTTTTCTTTTTTTAAACACAAGGTAGCATTTTCTGTATAGCGCTTCTTTAACAGAATGCATTTTAAGAACCTATAGTAGTTTTAAAGATTTATTTCATCATGGTTTATCATGACTGTGACACAGAGCATTTTCAGTGTTTTACCATATTTTTTTGTCTCCTTTTCTTTCCCCCAACTAGTTTTATCTATCTATCTATCTATCTTTTCTAATAGTTTTCTAATTGCTTTGGTAGCTTTCTACAATTTTATGATGGTTTCTACCATTACTGCAGAAGCCAAGTTTTAAACATTAGGGTGTGTGTAGGGAGAATGCGCTCACTCACAGGAGTGGTGAAGTTGTAGACAAGGCTCCCTACCAAGATAGAATATGTGTGAAATGATTCAATATTGCACAAGATTGACTTGTCTACACACTGTTTTTTGGGAGGAAATAATTCCAGAGATCACATAACAGCTGAGGTTTTATAACTCCTGGGAAAATGGTCTTTGTGGTTCTTATGTATAACCCAATTCTGCTTCCAATATTTGAAGTACTAGGTTTGAGCTTTTAAATTATAAAACAAAATTTGATATATACATTATCCATTTTACTACAATATTTGCATGGCTTAACTTGCTGATATGATACATAGTATTGTTTACTTATGTAGTGAGCTTAATTTTGTAGAATCTTTATTACAAGAACTTCACTAAAATGTTATTCTTGTAAATTGTCATCCTTTGCTCAAGGTGGCATTTCCAACTTAACTGGAAATACCTGAGGAACAGTCTTTTCCCAGACTTTCTGATTGGGATTTCTTTTGACTTTAAGTCTGGTTTGAGAATTGTCACAGTTAAATCTGTTGGATTTTTATCTGTGTACATTTTAATAGGTGACCTCATTTTTAAACCATGATGCTTATAGTAGTACACTCAAACACTGTTGGCATATCTGAAACTTTCTGGGATATATCTCGCACATAAACTTATGATCTTATATACATGCAAGTTTATAATCTTGTCAAATGGAATCCATCAAGGGGAAAGAAGCAGGAGAAAAGGGCATGGTGGGTACCCAAATCGGAATGCGTCTAGGGCAGCATAAAAGCAAAACGTCCCCGCCGAGCAGCCAAACATCATTGGCATATCTAGGACTTCACCAGTTTGGATATTGACTAATGGGTCAGCATAGCATGCCATTGCACCTATTGGCACCTGACCCCCATGAAGCCACTGGCAATAGGACATCGGCGCAGCATTCTCGAAGTTGGCTGCACCACCCATGCACTCTGCTAGCAAGAAGAAAGAGAAACCTGACCCTCCCTTTAATATTGTCCTGCCATCCATCACTAGCCCGTCTTTGAACATCCTCTTTGGTATCACCCTCTTCCTCTCCTTGATTTTCTTTGTTTGTCCAGCCTCTTCCCCTTACCATATTTGACACAAAGCCCCTGGGTATTAGGGACATGGGTATGAAATGCATAGGGTTTGCTATGTGCCACAAATACTACAATTGGTAATCCAGCCCTGCTGGAGAAAGTGTTCGATTGCTTGGGGGAGGGATGAGAAATGTTACATTGTTTGGTAGAAGGGAGGGGAAGAGTGATTGATTGTGTAGTGGGGGTAATAGATTGTTACATCGGTGGAGACCGTGCATGGGGTATATTGCCCTTATAACAATATACTGTACAATGAATAAAACTTCAGTGACCTTAACATCACATTTCTTCTAAATACAGTTCTACTATTTTGAGAAGATCACCTTAAAAAGAAGCATGTTGGCTTCTATTGGGTGTAAATATGTTGTCAATGAGTTTGTAACAAATCCCTGTGCTATTCTCATCACGTTTCATTAGCAGTCCCAACTAGACACGACCACATTGAAAATGGTTTAGAGGCACTTGTTACTATAACTCCTGTAGAAGGTAGGCTATTACAAATAATTCAGTAGACGGTATAACACTCCAGTATTGTGTAATATACAGTAACATTAGGGTTTTAGTGAAATGTACTTGCAAAATTGCAATAGGTCATTATTGGCACAGGGTAATGAAATCCCACACTTATCAATAGCCCTGTGGTTATCTTATCCTTATCAAAATTGAGTTATCATTTAGCTCTAACAGCTAAAAAAATATTGAAAAAGCAGCCCATTCAAGATAAGGGTGAGTTAACAATTTTCTGGGTAATTTGTGCCACTAAAGGTCCTTCTGTTAAGTATAGGGGAGTTATAGTGGCCATTTAATCATCTCAACATTGTAATGGACAGTAGTAGATGCAGTACAATTGTACTATTATCCCATCATAATATATCTGCACTGGATTATTGTTCATATGATCTACAGTTCAGGGGGAAAAAATGTGCAAGTACAGTAGTGTAACATGTCAATCTGCCAAATATGTGTTTTACAGGTATTTTAAGGAATATATGCCCAAAATATCTATCGCTACATCAACGTCATCTTTGAATGTGAAGGATCTCTAGCGCTAATTTATTCAGACATGTTCAGCATAACACGGTTTTATATTATATGGTACAAAACGCACAAGTTTAATAGTCCCTTTGATCGATCGGGCTATTGAGAAAGGTGACCTAATCTAAATATGAAACCTAAGAAGCCTTCAAACACGGACTACTTCATTCTTTTGATGATGACATTTCAGAACCAGACTGTAAATTAATAATCGTAAATGTGCTTTTCTGGTTCTTTGACCATTTTGTTCAATTAGGGCTCTTGCTGTTGACTTTTCTTATTTCGGCAAGAGTTTCAGTATCAGTTTCTGTGCTAATCACCTCTTTCACAACTTCCAACACATTTCTAGAAACATCCCACTTGCCAACTCAGCATGGTATCTGCAGTGGATAATGAGGCCTCTTTAACATTTCATTAGCTGATGAAACTTGTGTAATGGCCTTCTTAAGACCTTTTATAGAAGTCGGTCATTTGTTTCCAAGGATATCAAACATTGGGATCCTTTTTAGTGATGTATGCTTGGGCTTGGGCTTTTTTTTAAATTTCATATGGAACTGGATTTTCTCTCATTCCAAAAAGGTTTTTTCAATATCTTCAGCACAGAGGTCTTATAAGATAGTTGGTATGAATCCAAGTTGTGGTGAAAACCTAAAACCCCCATACCACCTAATTTTTCTTTTTTTCAAGATAAATCACAGTAAAAAAACAAAACATATCTACATCTTCTTCTATTAGATGACATCTGTAAGCAAGATGTATGTAAAGTTTCTTTTTTAAATAATGTTTCTCACTATAGTCCTATATTAAAATACTGTATATACTCGAGTATAAGCCGACCCGAGTATAAGCCGAGGCACCCATTTTACCACAAAATACTGGGTAAAATGAGTGACTCGAGTATAAGCCGAGGGTGGGAAATGTGCTGCCCCCTCTTGTGCCCTCTGTGTCCCCCTCTCTCTCCGTGTCTCTTCTCCCCTCTCCCTTCCCTGTGTCTCTTCTCCCCTCTCCCTTCCCTGTGTCTCTTCCCCCTCCCTTATCACCCTCCTCAACCTCCCTCCTCATCCTTAACCTCCCTCCTTATCCTTAACCTCCCTGCTCATCCTTAACCTCCCTGCTCATCCTTAACCTCCCTCCTCATCCTCAACCCCCTCCTCAACCTCCCTTCTCATCCTCCCTCCTCAACCCCCCATCCTCAACTCCACTCCTCAACCTCCCCATCCTCATCCTCTCTCCTCAACCCCCCTCCTCATCCTCAACCCCCATCCTCAACCCCCTCCTCAACCCCCCATCCTCATCCTCACCCCCTCCTCAACCTCAACCCCCCCTCCTCAACCTCCCTCCTCAACCCCCCCATCCTCAACCCCCCATCCTCATCCTCTCTCCTCAACCCCCCATCCTCATCCTCTCTCCTCAACCCCCATCCTCAACCTCCCTCCTCAACCCGCCCATCCTCAACCCCTTCCTCAACCCCCCATCCTCAACCCCCTCCTCAACCCCCCCCATCCTCATCCTCCCATCCTCAACCTCCCTCCTCAACCTTAACCCCCCTCCTCAACCTCAACCCCAACCCACCCCCTCAACCTCCCCCCTCAATACCCCTCAACCCCAACCCCCCTCCTCAACCTAAACCCCATTCAAACCCCCTCCTCCACCTAAACCCCCCTAAATACCTCCCCCCTCTCCCCTCACTTACCTGCTTGTGCTCCGGCCTCCGCTCCTTGACCTGGCACGCATGTGACGTCACATACGCGCCGCTTCATTAGCATATACCGGGTGGCCGGAGCACAAGCAGGTAAGTGAGGGGAGAGGGGGGAGGTATTTAGGGGGGTTTAGGTTGAGGAGGGGGGAGGGAAAAAAAACGGGGGGTAGAGAGACACACGGGGGGTTAGAGACACACGGGGGGGAGAGTGACTCGAGTATAAGCCGAGGGGGCCCTTTTTTGCCTTAAAAAAAGGGCTGAAAAACTCTGCTTATACTCTAGTATATACGGTATACATTATTTTTAAGACCCCCACTTACTTATTATATGCAGTTAAATGACCAATGCAAAAACAAGAAACGATAATTCTCCTTTCTCTCCCCAGTGATAGCGGAAACACACACTCATGATTCAGCTCATAGGAAGTGATGTTACAAATACAAAATGGATTCCTATACTCCTAAACCATCTATAAAAAAATCAGATTTTCCTAAAAAAAATGTTTATGCCAATGGCTTACACAGCTGCTAATATTGTTAGTTTGGTACATACTAGACAAACAAGAGTCTTTCTCTTGAACTGCAGTGGTCCGTTTAGAACATTTGCATCGACCACTTTTGGTTTCTGTTGATCTTCTTTATAGGTAGGGTGAGACCATGAATGAAGAGGAAGCTTTAATCTGGAAATGTGGCAACCCAAAATGCCAGTAGCTTCAATATGACTAATCAAAAACTTCAGCTACTGATAAGAAATCTGCTGACAAAAGCACCTCAATAAAGAAAATGGGAGCTTATGGTAAAGAATAACTGTATGCATTATATTTTAAAAATAAATAAATAAATCACATTTGCCCGTTATAGCTTAGTTTTTCAAAAGACAAGTTAATAAAAATGGCCTGTAATCATGTAATCACATTCCCTAATATTTTGCACAGTAATTAGTATTATTATCTTAAAGGAATATGGAAGGTTTCTGGATTTTACTAGGTATAGGGCTGGATGTGCATATTCTGTGGTGGGCAGACCCATACAGGGACTATTTGATTGATTTTAGGCAGTAAAAACAGAGCTTATAAGCACTACAATAACGTATATAAAACTTCAGTGGGTCCCACGATCCTTAATTTCCTGTAACTGAAGGCAATTTGTTTGTTGGAATAACACTCAGGATAATAGAAGGACATTGATCAGAAAGTTACAGAAAACACCAGATCAAATTGAAATGTTTAATGAATTGGCCACTTGGAGGAAGACGTCTTTGGGTATTATTTTTACACAAAGGGCCTCATCACTCTGGGAACAACACATTTAGATTAATTCAAATTTGCACAAGAAAGACCGTTTAGCACTAATGGAACACAAAAATGTTTGTTTGTTTTTTAATACAAGTAATTGGAGTTTGGCATTTGCTTCACTGAAAACCCTTTTTTGCAACAACATGTGGGGTTGTATAGCAAATAAAAAAATACAGACAAGCATGTAATTCTACCTAGCTGCTTTTGATCAAAAAATATTTGATTAATCTATTTCATATAAAACTAAATACCATCTTTAGACTTAAATGACACGTTTCCAGCAAATCCATTAAATATACAATAAAATGAGACCTTGTTAAAGGGTGGGATGCCAGCTACTAATGTTCGAGGAATGTGTCGGGATATGGATATTTGTTCACTTTGTTATAAATAAACTTATTGTACATTACAAATCATCGTTCCATAGTGAATGCAACCAGTAACTCATACTAGAGTAAAAACCTTTTTTTTTTGTGTTCTGCAGACTAGCTGAGATAAAAAACATGTAGTCACATTAATACAATATATTAAAGGTATATCTAAGTTTCCCTGTTTTTACCTTTATCTAATTTAACACACGCTGCCGTTATCAGAAACAGACATTACATGGAGTCATTCTATACACATGCAGATTTATTTTTTTTAATAATAAAACTTGTTTTCCACTCCCCCGAGCTGCTTACACAGGCACAGTGTGCCTACCAATAGAAACACATGGGTTTTAACCCTTTACTAACCTCCAAGCCAGCAGTAGCTCAATGCAAAGATCCACACAGCAAAGTCTGGCTCGTCCTAAATTCCTGTTCCCAGGAGTACACATCCCATGATTCTTTGGTGCACAAACTGGCTTTATAGATTGATACCAATGTATTAACTGCCTCTGATTGGTCAAAACGAATTATGAATTTTATGTTAATTTTAGCAGTTAACTCTGAAAATCGACTGCTTGCAAACTCAAGAGATTTAGCGAACATCAGGGTGAGATTAGATTTGGTATTTTGGACACATACTTAATGGAACGTGGTTGCTTGGTTTTGCACATCTTTTCTCAGCCATTTTTCACCTAGATGGCCTTTCATCTATATACATACCATCACCATTAGCCATAGTTATATATAGACTCCCCTGTGTCTCTCCCCCCTCTCCTTTTCCTGTGACTCTTTCCTCCCCTCTCCATCCCCTGTGTCTCTACCCCCTCCCCTGTGTCTCTCGTCTGTTTCCTCCCTCTCCCTCCCCTGTTCCCCTCCCATGTCTCTCAAAGTCCTCCCCCTACCCCCACTAGCACGCAATGCGCGTGTGTGTCTAGCACCATGCATTGACGTGCAATGCGCATTGATTTTATATTTTCCGTTGTGCGCATGCGCAAGAACAGCGTTACACACAATGGAAACGATATAAGTGATTATAGAGGAATTTGTAAGCAGTTAAACTGTAGTGTATTCAGATTAGTGCAAAATGTTCAGTAAGTCACATGAAGCATCACCCATGTTCTTGGTATCACTGCCGGTCTCCATGAGCATTGGAAGGTGACCAGCAGGTTCCCAGACCAAAAAAAGAGAACCACTCCACTGGCATAGCTCACACATATGGGTGTATATAAAATATTTAAAGCAGATACAGAAATCTCATAATGTAAATCCATAAGGTGATATACAATGACGTCTGATGTGTTCTTACAGCGAAATATGTTCTTCATCTGTAGAAGAGAATGAGCTCTGGACATATTCTCACTTGTACATTTACTGATCGATAATAAAGATTTTTTGTTTTATTAAAGCAAACAAAAATGCTAAGGTTTAGTTATTCTTAGATATTAAAACACACCCGTATTGGAATGTGGTTTTTGTCTTTCAAAGGAATTTTGATTACATATTTTAAGGTACAAATATATTTTTAGAATATGAAACAGTTTTAACAATTATAACTGTTGCATAAATTAATTGGCAAAGAATCTGAAACTCTGCTTGCATATTAACTTATTCTACATAAGCCTTATTATCTTCTAATATCTACTTTCAGTAGAAATTAAAACATATATTGTAGACAGTGGCGAAGCAAGGGGTGGGGTGCACAGCGCCCCAGGCGGCATTTGTTGGCGGCGACATTCTTTAACCCTCTCGGCCCGCCGCTCTTCCTGTCTCCTCCCGCTCCTCCTGTCACCCCCTGCCTCGGCCTCACCTGTGCTTCATTTCCTCTTCTGCCTGCCCATGCGTTGTGTCTCTGGGTATGGGAATCCCGAATGATGTCACATATGTAATTTTGGGCTTCCCATCCCTCAGAGACACAACGCACCGGCAGGCTGAGGGACTGAGGAGGAAATTAAGCGCAGGTGAGGCAGAGGCAGGGGTGACAAGAGGAGCAGGGGGGCAGAAGGAGCAGGGGGACAGGGGGGAGCCAGGAGGAGGGCTGGCAGGAGGAGCATGGGGGAGACAGGAGGAGCAGGGGGGACAGAAGGAGTGGGGGGGGGGGGGCAAGGGGGAGCCAGGAGGAGCAGGGGGAGACAGGAGAAGCTTGGGGGAAGGAGACAGGATGAGCAGGGGGACTGAAGGAGCAGGGGGGTATCTATCTATCTATCTATATATATATAATTGTATTTCTTTTTTTGTTGGTCCCTGATAATCCTTGGCACCAGAAAAGGGAGACCCAGGGATGGGTGGGGGCCCACACCAAAAAAAAATGTAGTGACAGGAGGAGACAAGAGGAGCAGGGGGGAGTCAGGGGGCAGAAAGGAGGACCATGGGGGAGATATGAGAGCATGGGAGGAGATAGGAGGAGCATGGGAGGAGACAAGAGGAGCAGGGTGTGACAGGAGGAGTGGGGGGACAGGGGGGAGACAGGAGGAACAGTGGGAGACATACATAGAGGGGCAGGGGGACAAGGGAGTAGCATTGGGGGGCATGAGGAGCATGGGAGAAGAGCAGGGGGAGATAGGAGGAGCAGGTGGAGACAGGAGCAGCAGTGGGAGACACACACACATATATATACTGTATATATATATATATTTATTTATATTATTTTTTTGGTGTGGGCCCCTGCCCATTCTTGGCACCGGAAGAAGGAGGCCCCCCCGCCCAAAAAAAAAAAAAAAAAAAAATTGTACTTCAATCTCTGACATAGCCTCTGCAAAATCTCTAGCCACTGATTGGAGACTTTATAATATTCTGAAGATTTGTCATCTTCAACCTCAAAATCGCTTTAGAAAATGTGGGGGTTTAAAGTTGAGTATTGCCTGCACATGATATCATTTAATTGGGCTTATAACCTATGTGATTTCTTCATTTCTTCAACTGAAGTTAGATACTTTAAATGAGCACAGAAATACATTTACAAAGTGCAGATCTGTTTATAGGAATTATTAACATTACATCTCAATTGGTGTTGAAAATATATCAGGGCCACTGGTTCAATAAACAACTGGGATTAAAATCAGTTTAGAAAATAAAGTAATAAAATTAAGAAAATACATAAATAAGTAGTAAAGGCTTGTCTAGCTTCTAGGTTGTATTGATTATAGCTGCATACGATTAACTGTAATATAACACCATACATGATTAAACAGGAGGGTAAAAAAAACTAGTGGTCCGCAAAGACCCATTACCGTATATAAGTGATTCTCGTAGGACGTCCTTCCAAAATAAGTTTATATAGAAATTGTAATGCATGGGGTATATATTGTGTTCATTTTATTTGGTTAATAAAAATGTAATTGACTGTTAAATAACTTTAGAAAAAACTTTTTTTTCAGCATTAGATAGTTTTTTGGATTACATTTGTGCTCATGTTGTCCTGCAATCTTGCCACAGTGCCTAGTGTGTCTCTTGGAAAGTGAAGACTGCTTAGAATAACTGGGCAGTGTTCTGGGTTGGAGAGCTATGAGTGTCATAACAAATGAGCAAGTGTTGTCCTGAAAAGACCTCTTCCTGAGTACATAAGCGAGGTGGGCTGCTAATGACTCAAAATGCTGTCTTAAAATGTTCCTGTTTCAGATGTTCTGATATTTTTTTAAAAAGCATACATTCTTGGACTGTTATTCGGCAAGTAAGGATGTTTTTGTAGATGGACAATCAGTACCAAATCTTAATTAATAAATCATTCTGTTTGTTTTTAAACTATATGATGTACTAATGCATATATACACTGTTACTAAACATTTGTTTAAACACTTCATTGAGGCAAAAACTATAAGCACAAACATGATCTATCTACAGTATCTATCTATGTATGTATCTATCTGTCTGTCTGTCTGTCTATCTATCTATTGATCTATCTATTGATCTATCTATCTATGTATCTATCTATCTATGTATCTATCTATCTATCTATCTATCTATCTATCTATCTATCTATCTATCTATCTATGTATCTATCTATCTATCTATCTATCTGTCTGTCTGTCTGTCTGTCTGTCTGTCTGTCTGTCTATCTATCTATCTATCTATCTATGTATCTATCTATGTATCTATCTATCTATCTATCTATCTGTCTGTCTGTCTGTCTGTCTGTCTATCTATCTGTCTGTCTGTCTGTCTGTCTATCTATCTATCTATCTATCTATCTATCTATCTATCTATCTATCTATCTATCTATCTATCTATCTATGTATCTGTCTGTCTATCTATCTATGTATCTATCTATCTATCTATCTATCTATCTATCTATCTATCTATCTATCTATCTATCTATCTATGTATCTGTCTGTCTATCTATCTATCTATCTATCTATCTATCTATCTATCTATCTATCTATCTATCTATCTATCGTTACTGTCTCACTTGAAGAAAGAAATGAGCAGAAACTAAAATAGAAGCTTCTAATACAACATAATTGCATATGATAGTTAATTCATAAAAAAATTGACTTATTTGTTATTTTTTACTTTCTTAGGACATTTACTCATTATCAACCAAACATACTGGACTACAATTGTCCTTTAAGATTATTTATTTTGGATACCTTACTAATTTCTAATTTGGATCTAATGAAATTGCATAGAATGCCCACTTTTACAACTTTTGAGTAAATGTTAAATTTTTAGAGAATCGGTGGGTTACGGGGTAGTGATGAGGAAAAAGGAAGTAGACTATTTTTTTCAACAGTATATATCTACAAGACACAGAATATTAAGGCTAGTCTAGGTAAGGTTACAGATTTTTCTATATTTTTACAATAGATTAATGGACCCACATACATATCCACAGATGGGGGTCTCATAAGAGCTGTAGCTGTTTAGGGATGTGTATAATGGATACTAGTTTCATACTTACTATATATTTATACATCAATGAACTGGTACAGTTTACCTACTTATTGTAAGAAATAGCAACTGCACCTAATGCAAAACAGAAATGTATTTTTCGTACCACAAGATCATAAACAATTGGTCACAAAATGTATGGCCTCAAAAGGAAGTATGGTACAGTGCCAACAGAGAGGGGTCAGGAGGTGATATGGCTTCTTACTGTGAACATAGCAGCTGGGAAACATCTTTATCTTAAGGGGTAACTCAATATACTCCCAAGCAGCAGATTGTGCCATCATTGGGTGAAACCCCCCATTGACATGAATGGATTCCTCGACCCAAAGATTCACCACCACCAAGAGTAAAATGACAAATGTTACAGTAATAAAAAGGAGAACATATCATGACAGCAGTTCAGAGAGCTAAGGTTTGAAGGCAAATAGCAAGTGTGAAGTGTGCAGGTAACGCAGTACAACATATGTAGCCGGAGTAAAGTATTTGTGGTGGGAGCCAAAGCAGGTGCTGAGAAGGCATTTAGGGCAAGACGAGCTCTAAGACATGGCTTACACCAGTGATTACCAATCTGTGTTCTATGGAGGCTACATTTTGTGTGATTAGAGGTTCCACTGGAGAGCTACCTCTAATGATTATTTCAGGTATTGGGGAAGTATTTGCGACCAAGATGGTATATTTTTTTTAGTACTGATGAGGAGTTGTAGGGTTCCATATCGGGATCTTTGAGTTTCATCAATACCCATCATTGCTGAAATTGTTTGGAATACACTGGCTGAAACCAAAAAGTAAAGGGGTGTAAGAAAATTATTTTATATATTTATATTCAGTACCTGTCTAATGAACATACCCTGCAAGGACCCTGTTGAAATGTCAACTGACAAACCATTTTGCATGCAAATTTAAGTTTCATGGATTATGAACGCATCTGGTAGAAGAGAATCAGTAGTGTATGCAAACATTTGTCTGCATGAAAAAAATACAAAAATAAACATTAGTAAACTTACCCTGATGTTTGTAAATTTCTTCAGCTCTTCTTTACAAGAAATGTCCCTGAAAAATTCTAGCTAAATTAGCATAACATTCATAATTCGTGTTGGCCAGTCACAGGGAGCTATAACATTGCTGCAATCTATGGGAACTCAGTTTCTGCAAAGCATCATGGGATGTGTAGTCCCCACAAAAATGCAGTGTTTCTACTGTCTAGTACTCATTGCCTATGTTGGCTGCTCTGGGGGTGTAGAAACCAAACATTTTTTTTTATGAAATAAATCTGTATGTGTAAAGAATGAATCAATGTAATGTGTGTTTCTGATATACCTTTAAGATGGTGTAAAGTCACACTAAAATTGCTTCACAAGAGAGCCATGACAAAATTCTTGCTCCACCCCTTGACTGTTCTCAACTATAGTGAGAATATCATGAGCTTCCCATGTTACTTAAACTCATATCCGAGTCTGCTTTTTAACAATGATCAAGAGAAAGTGCAAGTTGTAAAAGAAAACGGTCCAGTGGACACAGCGCTTTTGTTTTTACTTTAGTTCTGGATCACTGAAACATTTTTATTTTAATGCTTATGCTGATTTCATCACAAGATAAATTTATTACTGAAACATTTAAAAATTTTGATAAGTTGGCTGAAAATATATTTTTTGATAATACGTTTTTGTACAAGTATAGTACCCAGGCTGTAACAATTGTATGGATATATCACTAAGCAATATGATGTGGCTGATACATAGTTCAGAACGGTTCAGGAATGTCTATGTTAAGCCCGTACATCATCGCCGTATGTAGTCTGTTACATGTGCTCAAGATTAATGTATCTGTGTTGAAGATATTGGATTTATCAAATTCATAACCAAAGAAAATAAATCCCAGAAGAGGGGCGCGGATTGTTTGGCAACTAGTCAAAAATGTCAGTTATATACAGGTTTTCTAGATGGTCATTGTTTTTAGGAGGTTGTAGTAATTATTACACAGGCTAAAAAATACTCAGTGGTATTTACATGGTATACAGGTGTTTAATATTATGTGTCATGTACCCCATCACCCAGTTAGGTAGGGCTCATTTGTATTTTATTAAATACAGCCGACGTCAACTTTTGAGGGGGTTCCGTTCTTGAGGTCCATGCGAATGCCAAAAAATGAATCACTAAACATGAATGAATCACTAAAACATGGGTAAACTATCACTTTACACGTTTTGTCGCTCAGGAAGGGGGCAAGGGGTCAGGTGGAACTCACCCGTGGGGAAATGCTTCATTTAGGCTGTTCTCTAGGGCCAAAGCATCCTTTTCGGGCAAGAGGTTAGCGCCACCCCTGCTCCTAAGTGCTGGGCTCCCCAGCTCCCCAGTGAAGATGCAAATAAAAAAAATACAAAAAACAGTGAATGTTGAATCCGCAAGTTTCAAACCCGCAGATGTCGATGTAGATAGTTGTAACACTTCTTTTCCTTACAACCTCTATATATATATATATATATATATATATATATATATATATATATATATATATATATATATATATATATATATATATACACAGTGGATATAAAAAGTCTACACACCCCTGTTAAAATGTCAGGTTTCTGTGCTGTAAAAAAATGAGAAAAATATAAATAATTTCAGAACTTTTCCACCTTTAGTGTGACCTATAAACTGTACAACTCAATTGAAAAACAAACTGAAATCTTTTAGGTGGAGGGAAGAAAAAAAAAAAGAAAAAAAATGTGGTTGCATAAGTCTGCACACCCTCTTATAACTGGGCATGTAGCTGTGTTCAGAATTAAGCAATCACATTCCAAATCGTGTTAAAAAGGAGTCAGCATACACCTGCCATTATTTAAAGTGCCTATGATTAACCCCAAATAAAGTTCAGCTGCTCTAGTTGGTCTTTCCTGAAATGTTCTTAGTCGCATCCCACAGCAAAAGCCATGGTCCACAGAGAGCTTCCAAAGCATCAGAGGGATCTCATTGTTAAAAGGTATCAGTCAGGAGAAGGGTACAAAAGAATTTCCAA
The DNA here is from genome assembly GCA_027410445.1 of Discoglossus pictus. Lineage (NCBI taxonomy): Eukaryota > Metazoa > Chordata > Amphibia > Anura > Alytidae > Discoglossus > Discoglossus pictus. Next base: position 331,901,915 of record CM050167.1, read on the forward strand.
GCCATTAGATATACCATGGAACACAGTGAAGACAGTCATCATCAAGTGGAGAAAATATGACACAACAGTGACATTACCAAGAACTGGAACTCCCTCCAAAATTGATGAAAAGACGAGAAGAAAACTGGTTTGGGAGGCTACCAAGAGGCCTACAGCAACATTAAAGGAGCTGCAGGAATATCTGGCAAGTACTGGCTGTGTGGTACATGTGACAAGAATCTCCCGTATTCTTCATATGTCTGGGCTATGGGGTAGAGTGGCAAGACGAAAGCCTTTTCTTACGAAGAAAAACATACAAGCCAGGCTACATTTTGCAAAAACACATCTGAAGTCTCCCAAAAGCATGTGGGAAAAGGTGTTATGGTCTGATGAAACCAAGGTTGAACTTTTTGGCCATAATTCCAAAAGATATGTTTGGAGCAAAAACAACACTGCACATCACCAAAAGAACACCATACCCACAGTGAAGCATGGTGGTGGCAGCATCATGCTTTGGGGCTGTTTTTCTTCAGCTGGAACTGGGGCCTTAGGTAAGACAGAGGGAATTATGAACAGTTCCCAATACTAGTCAATATTGGCACAAAACCTTCAGGCTTCTGCTAGAAAGCTGAACACGAAGAGGAACTTCATCTTTCAGCATGACAACGACCCAAAGCATACATCCAAATCAACAAAGGAATGGCTTCACCAGAAGCAGATTAAAGTTTTGGAGTGGCCCAGCCAGAGCCCAGACCTGAATCCGATTGGAAATCTGTGGGGTGATCTGAAGAGGGCTGTGCACTGGAGATGCCCTCGCAATCTGACAGATTTGGAGTGTTTTTGCAAAGAAGAGTGGGCAAATCTTGCCAAGTCAAAATGTGCCATGCTGATAGACTCTTACCCCAAAAGACTGAGTGCTGTAATAAAATCAAAAGGTGCTTCAACAAAGTATTAGTTTAGGGGTGTGCATACTTATGCAACCATATTATTTTATTTTTATATTTTTTCTTCCCTCTACCTAAAAGATTTCAGTTTATTTTTCAATTGAGTTGTACAGTTTATAGGTCACATTAAAGGTGGAAAAAGTTCTGAAATTATTTATCTTTGTCTATTTTTTTTACAGTACAGAAACCTGACATTTTAACAGGGGTGTGTAGACTTATTATATCCACTGTATATATATATATATATATATATATATATATATATATATATGTACAAACAGTGCCTTGCAAAAGTATTCACCCCCTTGACTTTTTACCTATTTTGTTACATTACAGCCTTATGTTCAATGTTTTATTAATCTGAATTTTATGTGATGGATCAGAACACAATAGTCTAAGTTGGTGAAGTGAAATGAGAAAAATATATACACTGCTCAAAAAAATAAAGGGAACACTTAAACAACACAATGTAACTCCAAGTCAATCACACTTCTGTAAAATCAAACTGTCCACTTAGGAAGCAACACTGAGTGACAATCAATTTTACATGCTGTTGTGCAAATGGGATAGACAACAGGTGGAAATTATGGGCATATAGCAAGACACCCCCAGTAAAGGAGTGATTCTGCAGGTGGTGAACACAGACCACTTCTCAGTTCCTATGCTTTCTGGCTGATGTTTTGGTCACTTTTTAATGCTGGTGGTGCTTTCACTCTAGTGGTAGCATGAGACAGAATCTACAACCCACACAAGTGGCTCAGGTAGTGCAGCTCATCCAGGATAGCACATCAATGCGAGTTGTGGCAAGAAGGTTTGCTGTGTCTGTCAGCGTAGTGTCCAGAGCATGGAGGCGCTACCAGGAGACAGGCCAGTACATCAGGAGAGGTGGAGGAGGCCGTATGAGGGCAACAACCCAGCATCAGGACCGCTACCTCCGCCTTTGTGCAAGGAGGAACAGGAAGAGCACTGCCAGAGCCCTGCAAAATGACCTCCAGCAGTTCACAAATGTGCATGTGTCTGCTCGAACGGTCAGAAACAGACTCCATAAGGGTGGTATGAGGGCTCAACATCCACCGGTGGGGGTTGTGCTTACAGCCCAACACCGTGCAGTATGTTTGGCATTTGCCAGAGAACACCAAGATTGGCAAATTTGCCACTGGCGCCCTGTGCTCTTCACAGATGAAAGCAGGTTCACACTGAGCACATGTGACAGACGTGACAGGGTCTGGAGACGCTGTGGAGAACGTTCTGCTGCCTGCAACATCATCCAGCATGACTGGTTTGGCAGTGGATCAGTAATGGTGTGGGGTGGCATTTCTTTGGGGGGCCACACAGCCCTTCATGTGCTCGCCAGAGGTAGCCTGACTGCCAATAGGTACCGAAATGAGATCCTCAGACCCCTTGTGAGACCATATGCTAGTGTGGTTGGCCCTGGGTTCCTCCTAATGCTAGACAATGCTAAACCTCATGTGGCTGGAGTGTATCAGCAGTTCCTGCAAGACAAAGGCATTAATGCTATGGACTGGCCCGCCCGTTCCCCAGACTTGAATCCAATTGAGCACATCTGGGACATCATGTCTCGCTCCATCCACCAACGTCATGTTGCACCACAGACTGTCCAGGAGTTGGCAGATGCTTTAGTCCAGGTCTTGGAGAAGATCCCTCAGGAGACCATCCGCCACCACATCAGGAGCATGCCCAGGCGTTGTAGGGAGGTCATACAAGCACGTGGAGGCCACACACACTACTGAGCCTCATGTTGACTTGTTTTAAGGACATTACATCAAAGTTGGATCAGCCTGTAGTGTTTTTTCCACCTTCATAATGGGGGTGACTCCAAATCCAGACCTCCATGGGTTGAAAAATGTGATTTCCGTTTTTTTAATTTTTGTGTGATTTTGTTGTCAGCACATTCAACTATGTAAAGAACAAAGTATTTCATAAGAATATTTAATTCATTCAGATCTAGGATGTGTTATTTTAGTGTTCCCTTTATTTTTTTGAGCAGTATATATATATATATATATATATATATATATATATATACATATATATATATATATATACACACACACACACACATATACTAGGTGCAAATTTATTTTACTATTAAGGACATATCTTTTTTTATTATAAATGCCCAACCCATGGAAGAGGAGTATTGGGGTATGGAAACAAAATTAGCAGCTGTGTGAGCTATGGTCATAAAAGTAATTTCAGATAAAATCTTTATTATAACAGATGGCTAGTTTATGGAATCTATATCCACGTCAATTTCTTAGGCATGAGGGGGGCAGGTATATAGCTGGGGGAGGTGGCAAATGCTAAACTCATTAATCAATGAGTCAACAAACCCTCTCCCCCCACTCTAGAATAAATTAAAATTGATGGAACCCAGTCCCTCAGGTTCTAAGCTAGGAGGAGGTATGGAAGACAAAAATATTGAATCCCGCAGTCGGCTTTTTAGGTTGATGGCTTTCAGAACACAAACATATCTCAAGAACAAAAAAAGTTATGGTAATACTTTTATTGTACAGCGTATACATGTAATACGTTTGTGTGCATTTAAAAAGGTTAACAGTAGGCAAGAGTCTTAGTATACAAGAACGAGGTAGCTGTAGTATTGTATGTATGAGAGGTTCAAGTCAGAATGAGGAGGAAGTTACATATATATCTGAAGGTGGAGAAAAGGGTAAGTGCCAAAATAAACAAAGATATGCAGGGTATAAAAATGACAAGTGTGAAGCTTTGAACCAGGAAGAATATACAGCTTTAGCCTGCTATCAATATGTAATATATCTTTTTGCCCTCTCACTTCAAACTCTTGCACTTCATTGGCTGTCTATATTTTTCGTTTTCTTGTATTGGCCCTTAAGGATTCTGGGTTTGCTGCACAATCTTTATTATCAAAAGACTGAAATGCCACATATATACACTGTATTGACCATGAGCTTTAAAGTTGTCCAAATTATTTCTCCCTAGCCGAAGTTATTTATCTAAATATTTTTTTTAATAAACTTCAAGGCTAAACAAACAGAATTTGGTAGAAAAAACACCAAATTATTTTTACATTTTATATGGCAAGTATTGTACAAATTGTTTGTGAACTCATCAACCACCACAACCACCTAAAATAGGCTAATATACAGCATACACATTTGTTTAAAAGTGTGTATCGCAATTATGTCTTATTTCTGAAACTGTATCCTTACATGGGCTTTATGTGGAAAATGGAAACTGACATATTTAGGCCGTACGGACCTTCAATGTCTTAAAGACAACTGACACCGCATTAGGTACAGACAAGGGTATGAACAGATGTCTTCAGATTCTGTATTATAATTATTTTCTTCATTTGTCTGCCATAAAGTATTCAAAAGACACTAAAGATCTGTATTTCCTGAAACAGTGTGTACTCCATAATAAAACGAAGACAATGCCAAGGACAAGCCAATTCTAGTGTATAGGTAGTATGTTTACTGTATCTATTTAAACATATACTGCAATTATAATCCATGTAATGCACCTTGCCAGCAACTGGATTATCGAACCATCATGGAATTTTACATATAATATCTGGATAATGGCTACAATGAAGGTTCCCATTTCTGCAGTGCTTTTTATTAACAAAAAGTAAATCTAAAACAATAGATTTTACTTTGATATTTGCACTTTCTTAAAGGACCACTGCAGTTAAAGAAAACTTAAGACACTTATTAAGTATGTACCAAACTAACAATATTTGTAGCTGTGTAAGATGTGGACATGAAATATTTTTGGGGGGGCAGATCTACATTTTGTAAGACTCTGTTCATGAGTATAGGAAACCATTTTGTGTTTGTTACATCACTTCCTCAGAGCTAAATCACAAGGGTGGAGAGAGGGGTGGAGCTGAGGAAAGAGAGAGAGACTTTATTAAAATAATTAGATAAGATTTCAACCACACCGCATCCCCTCACTGGCCCGGAAGCAGAACACTTCAATGCTACCATGTCTCACCAAAAACTTCCACCAATATCTCATGGATCCCTTCCTGGGTTTTGCAGAGACAGCAGCATTTATTTTCTGCTAATTAAAAAACAGATGTACAACTTTTTTTCCAGCTTAATTATGCTCTTTGTTAGACTCAAAGTTTTCAAACATATTTTGTTGTTGTGCAGTGGTCATTTAACTGTATATAATAGGTAAGTGTGGTTATTAAAAATAAATGTATTTTAAATACAGGACTATAGTGATCATATAAAATATAAGTACATTTATTTAAAATGATTTTCTACAAAGAATAGATTATATATTAGAATGGAATTGACATCACACTCCCTTCCCCATCACTGACCTAGAAGCAGTCTCCTAACTTCAGGAAATGCAACCATCTCTCTCCAGAAATGTAAACTCCCCTTTCATACAAAGACACAACTTCCACCAATTTATCATGGATTCCCCCAAGGCCCAAAGACATCACATGTTTTCTTATTAAAAAAAAACTAGTTGTATGGCTTTTTTTCTGCTTAACTTGTTTTTTTTCCTTTAAGAAGTGGTCTTTTAAGTGTAATCAGAACCATACATACTCCACTCTCCGCCAGTCTTCAATAAGTGCATCAGGTATAGCAACAGGTATAGACACTGCTACTAAACAATGCTGATTAAACAGCCCAACTCAAAGGAAGAGTTATACCCAGGGCCATATTTACATATGGGCTAAATGGGCTGCCCTCTCCCACCCCATGTCCCCTAGGCCCCCCTGGAGCCCCTCAACATGACCCCCTCTCTTACCCTGATCGGCAGGAATAAATCTGTGTGTGTCTACTGCGCCTCCCCTGCCGGCGCGTCTATCTGCAGAGGCAGGGAGTCTTGAATGAGTCATGTGTCTGCCTGCCTCTGCAGATAGACGCGCCGGCAGAAGCGCAGAAGACGCATAGAGATTTACTCCCACCGATCAGGATAAGAGAGGGGGTCCTGGCGAGGGTGAGGGAGTCCTAGGGGACATGTGGTGGGAGAGAGCTTCCCATCAAGAAAAAAAACAAAACGAAAAAAAAAAAAAAAAAAGAAAAAAAAAAAAAATAGCAGAGTTTCCATAAAAAAATTAATTGGGTTGCACCAATTTACAAGAGACTGAGGTGAGATCACCCCCAAGTCTCATTATAGAGTGCAATTTTCAAGTATTATTTCTGGCTTTAGATTTACTTTTGCTAATTACAATAACATACAAACTATATAGACATTTGTTTCATTCTTTTGTAGTTTAGAACTATATTAGTGAAATAAATAAACCTTTAACCTTTCATAAATTTGCCATTTCAAAAAATGTTTTGCCTTTTTTTGTTACCAAATGGTTATTGAATCTTGTGCACAAGGAGTTTCTAGTGTGGATGCCTTATCCATATGGATGCCACATCATTGTGTCGTCAATGGATGAGCTTTAATTAACCACAGTACACACTATGTGACATCATTACGTATTTAACTGAGAACAACATTTGGCAGTGAGTGACTCCAACAGAGCCTGCATTGAAACACTAGTGATAGTGCCCCTTTATTCCCATTTCACTATCTAAATGAACAACAAACAAATATTAGTCTTTTTATAAAAAGATTTTTGCATGAAAAAAAACACAAAATTAAAACAAAGTTTACAGAGTAAAAAAAAAAAAAAAACAGTTCATGTTTAAATTTTTGGAAATAAAATCAGAAATCATAATATTTTAATAACTTTAAATTGGGAGAGAATGGTTAAACAATAACTGTTGTTAATGGGCATACACGTTTCTGGACACAAATTGTGCATAGGAGTGATGACATCCAAACATTGCAGTATAAATCTGTATATTATTCTTCAAGAGAAAATGGTACCAATGCATTTTAGTTCATTTAAGTTCTCTCTAATCATTTAATATTTACATCTAATAACTGCATACTCAAAGACAAAAAACAAAAACAAACTATATGTAGCCTAAGAAAAACTGTCCTCCTCACACATTTTATGAATTTTCTTTTTAATATGCAAAATATTTATGTTTAGGGATATATAGACCAACCAAAGGAAATGTAAAATAATCACTAATGGTTGGTGTAATAAACATGCTATGCTAATTCTGGGTGCTCTGCATCATATTCTGCGATGAACGTTTTTAACTCCTCAATACAGCGCTCTCCGATCTCGTTTAAATTCTGTCTCAATGCAAACTGCACCGACTTCTCAAGTGAAGGATCTTTGTCGATCAACATCTTCACCACCATGCCAAAAGTCTCACAGTCCTGTCTGTAGACCTGTGTGAAGAAAAATGAGTACAGTTAGAAAGTGCACGACAGATTGGAAATGGGTAACTATTTTATATATATATATATATATATATATATATATATATATATCTCAAAGCACGGCATTTACATGGCACATAAGTAATGGAAGAGGTCCACTTATCAAATCCAGTCAACTGGGTTGATATAAATGTTCACAAGCACTGCATTGGAAATGGACCACTATTATTTTTTTTAAGGCCTAATCCACATGTAGGCAGTATGCCAAAGAACAAGTTCTTTGTTGTGTGTTTGCATCGCTCGGTTGTGTCCAACTCTCTGCAACACACCTTGCTAATCCACTTTTTATTCATGGCAAAGAAACTGGCAGAAGTTGGCAGTTCCTTCTCCAGGGCGCCACAGCATACAGCTCCTGGTATTCCTAGGTGGTTTCCCATCCAATTATTGACCAGGCCCAACCCTGCATGGCTTCAGGGTAGAGTGACCTCTTGTTTCCCTGACTGGAATCAAACCCAGGTCAAGCACTGAATCATAGCCACTGCACCACCAGGGCACCCCCAAAGAATGAGTACTTAAACATTATTAAAAAAATTACAACTTATTTTCAAATATTTTATTTTTTGATTCCACAGGACTCCATTTGCAGCTCTGATGAAGAACTAGATATCTACTTTTGCTGCTTAATCAATATACAAAGAGTCTATGTAAATTATTGGGGTGTGCCTGGGGGATCTGCACTAACACATGTCGCATCATTTATATAGAAACCTCTTAGAGTGACTCGATCAGAACTGTAAATGGAGTCACATGGAATAAAAATAAAATGTTTTTAAAAAAAAGTATCTTTTACGTATTTTTTTTTTTTTTTTTTTAAATCTGTTGAATGTTTCATTCTTTTGGCAAACTGCCTACATGGACAGTATGATTAAAAAAAAAATGACCTTTCATACAGTGGTCATTTAAGTTTATATATAATTTTAAAGGACCACGTGTCACCAGTTGTATTTGGATATAAGGATGAAAGGCAAGTGGAAATAGTGTTTTTCTTTTTAAAGTTGCTGTTAATTGAAGAGGCATTGTAGTTGATGGGGTGTAGAGTTTTTAAATCACTCCCTAAAATTATGTATATATAGTTATGTATATATAGTTAAAATTATGAGACAAGATGAGGTGAGGCGTTGGAACCCGATGTGTATACTTTAATGTTTTATGTTTGTTGTTATTGGTTTTTTTTTTACACTTCAGATCCTCTGCACAGATATGTGAGTGGGTACTGCAGTGACAGGCAACTCATTTCACTTTTTGTTGGGTCACATATGCAGTCGCTGAAAGGCCCTCAAAGTGTTATAAACCTTTATCGTTTACCCAAATCAAAATGTAAAATCACTGAAGGAAAGGAATTAATTTGTAATAGCTTTGTAAATGGAAAATACTTAATTTGTAATAGATGTGTAATTAATAGAGGTGTAGATAATGAGAAGGCATTTTTAGGCGTACAAATGGGTGTTATTTTCTAGTTTCAGAGAGATAACAGGGTGGAGGCTGCATCAAAAATATCTGAGGGGCACCTGTTGCCCAACACTGGGTAGAGAATTGAGCCGGCATTAAAGCATTTCCCTATTCAAATGCAGGTGGTTGTTTTCTCTATTTTAATACATTGTTACTGAGAACACAGGAAGAAACAGAACGGATATAAAAAAGTACAAGGAACTGCAGTGCACGGAGTCACCCACTCCCTTGATAGCCACATTCACACTACCATATTATCCCACTGCAGATCTGGCAGGGGATAAGAGAGCTATGCTAATGTAACTTTGAAGCAGCTAGTCTCTTCTAAGGGCTACCTCAACATAGCTTTCTTTATTCACTTGATTTCCAATCATCTTTAAAATATGCCTTAATTATATCCATCCTTAGGAAATCCTCAACTACCCTATTATTTCCCTTGGATTCAAAACTAGTTGAGTGACTCGTCTACAACAGCCTAACTCAATTTCTTCGATGTGCTGGGGTCCTCCAACTTCCGACCTCAGCACATCGGAAAAAAAAGCTCACAAAAGTCACAAATGACCAGCTCACAGCCAAGCTGAAGGGTAGCCAATTCTCATGGATCTCTCTGCTGCATCTGCATCTCTGCATACAATTGACCATGCTTTCTCATCCAAATTCTCCACTCCATTGGCATCCGTGACAGCTAAAAGTAACTAAAACGCCAATTCATTCTCTTATCAGATCTTGCCTTGACTACAGAAACTCGCTACTTGCTGGCCCCCCCATGTCTCATCTGTCTCCACTCCAATCAATAATGAACGCCTCGACTAGATTTAGCTACCACATACTATGCGCAGTACCCACGGCTCCTCTCTGTCAGTCACTCCATTGGCTTCCCATAGCCTTCAGAATAACATTTAAACTTTAGATACTAACATATAAAGCATTTAACAGTGCATGTATATCTTTGCCCTCTTCCCTACACCGCCCTCCGCACTTTGCCAATACCGTTCTTCTAACATAAAAACTGAGATTAAAAAAAAGACTTTAGCCTATCAAGTTTCAAGCTTTTTATATATCCTCTAATTTTCGTATTATGGGAATTGATCCAGAAGAAGCAAACAAAAGGCCAACTCAAGGACTGTCAAGTAATTGTCTCAAGTAATTAAGTTATCTATGGAATCTGTCAAAACCTCCTTCGGCAAGTTCCTCAATCTTACGGCCCTAAACTTTGCCCTCTAAACTCATATAATGTATTTTTAAAGCATTAGGGGTTGAGGAGGTACACAAGTGCTTCAGCACGTATAAGATTCATAACAATAAGTTGCTACAGATAAATTAGACTATGATGAAAATTAGAAATGATGAAATATAATGCTTTACCTCAATGTAGTTAACTTCAGTCTTTTAAGTTGTAGACGCTGTAACTCAAATAGAGTTCCTTTTTTGTCACACATTTCAACCATATGTATTTAAGGCATAAACATGTTACAGATGGTAAGAGAACAAAACTACAGAATCCGTGTACTGTGAGTCATTTATAAATCTTACAGACATTTCCCGTCCTGTGAAGACCCTCAGCATAAGAAACAATTACTAGTACAAACATACAGAATGTATTAATGTTCAGGTCTTTAAGAACTACTCCTAGAAGGAACAGTTAAATTGCAATGTTTTAGAGAAGAACATGCAATTCCACTTTCTGCAAGTCACACAGGAAATAGAGGCCCAAGGTTTGAGTAAGTCATCAAAACTGCCCCAGACAGGATATCCCAAAGGGAGAAGCAAATTCCATATTGATTCCGAATTAATGATGGAATAGCAAGAGGCCAAAAGGATAAAATAAATCAACACATTTTTCACATTGTGTCAAGTAATTGTGCTGGAAACATAAATAGCGCAAAAACAATGGGCTTAAACCATCATACATATTTTTATAATACATAATCAAACATGACATATATATTTTTTTTTTAAACAAGCATCGTAGGACTTTTACAGTAATGCAACGCTCAACAGTCTATTTTACAGGCACAAAATAGTTTATCTTCTGAAATACTTTCCACACTCCTTGACTTTGGAAGATGTCTGGTGTCAAATATGGTAACCAGATGTAAGCAAGAAGGTGTAACCTTGGATGGTACACAGACGCCTCATTAATATGCCAATGTTTTTCTATACACTGTAGTGACATTGTACATGTTTACAGTAAATACAGTATCCTCTGTCACATAAGATCAGTTTTATATGAGGAGCTGTGTCCCTTAATGGGTATAGAGATAGAGGGCTCAGTGTCAACAAAAAAAGTGTTAGAAAACATATAGCATCAAGAATTGTGTTAAGAATGTGCCATTGTATTAAAAAGTTACCATTCATAAAGGTTTGGGAGAATCGTATTGATGCTACAAACTGCAATATTTATAGAATAATGTTGGTATTAGTAGAAGGAGAATGGCTAACCCCGTCCTCCATACAATGCATCAGTGCAAGAGTGTATATGTCCAAATGTATTTCTTCTAGATGAAGTTGCATGCTGCATTTTTTTTTTAATACATCAAATTATTAATGGCCAACCCCGTCCTCCATATGCTGCGCCAGTGCAAGAGTGTATATCTCTAAATGTATTTATTTTAGATGAAGTCACGTGCTGCATTTGATTTTGTTTTAAATATAAATAATTAATCCAGGAAAGCAGGGATTGGTTGCTGTGGGCATACATAAGTGTGGTGGAACTCTACACAACTGAACATATCTATAGTATTTTACTGTGTTTCAAATATTTAATATGTTATCGTCAGTGGAGTCATCATCATCTTTACATAGTGATTCTTTAGTAGAAGTCACAGGCCAAAATACATCAATATAGTAATTATCCAAGTGGCTGATTAGTGATAGCCACTCTTACTCTATGATAGAACACAACTAAGGTTTACCTAGCATAGAAAAACATTAAAATATATTATATTCCAGAATAACAAAGGACAAGCAAAGAAAGCCAAGCTATTCCCATGAGGTCTCACATCTAGGTACTACTGACCAGGTCTATCATTGCTTAGCTTTCCAAAGCAGACAGGATAAGTTCATCCAAGCTAGTACGGCCATTGGCCAGTACTGATCTGCCTTCATATCCTTAGCCACTAGTGTAACACTGAATTGTGTACAATTTCAGTATAACCACGTCATTTATGTGCTTTGATAGTACAGATCAACAAATGGACAATGAAACATTAGGTCATGAGTATCATGCAATGCAGATGAATACATAATCTATATTTATGTTGTGTAGCAAATATAACCCAAAACATTATGTAGCCATACTAAACAAAAATGTTTAAATTACGTTTCATCCGTTTTATGGTCATGTTGGTTGAATTTCAGTACACTTTTTTTCTACATCCTTAGCATATAGGGGTTAAAGCTGAATAAATCATGCATTTACACCCTGAACTAGGTGAGGAACTAGTGTTGTTAGTAAGTGTTAAAAAGTTTAACAATGCTCCAAGTAGCACCTTCCAGAAAAGTTCTCACTTTCAGAGAAATGGTGATTGTCCTATGCAAGGAGTCACAGGAAGCGCTACTCCCAAGGCTACTGTATGTGACACTTACATGATATGTGTGGAAACTTTATAATGTACACAAAACTTGAGTTGTTTAAGGTAACACCAGGGCCGCAGAGCTCTGCAGGACACCATTGCTTAGTTTTCAAACAATGAAACTAAACTGCTACTCACACCTAATCAGTATTCCAGAAAATAACACCATCACTAGAGAGAAATAAGTGATGGAGAGGGGGTATATACAGCAGAAAATAGGAAACAAATAAATAGAGATAGGAAACTATATATATATATATATATATATATATATATATATATATATATATATATATATATATAAAATAGTTAAGGCCAATATTAGTCAGTTGCCAATTTAATTTAGTTTTAAATTAAATAATAAGAAAGCAAATTTGACCTATTATTTTGTTTTAATTCAACACAACCGACTAACTTCAGATTTGCACATTTTAGCTTATATGTTATAAATATAATTTTAAGAAAGGACAACGTTTCAGGTTACCCTGAGCATGTCTTACATTATAGTCAATATTACTGCACCATTTGACTCAAGACTGGGTTTCTGTACCCAATTAATTTAGAAATAGGTGGGTTTATAAGGGAAACAGAACAATATATATATATATATATATATATATATATATATATATATATATATATATATATATATATATATATATATATATATATATATATATATATATAGGAGGAGAAGAGAATAGAGGTTATAGGATAGAAATCTTCAAACATAGTAATGAGCTGGACACTAAAATATATTACTTCGGAGCAAGGCTGAGTTCATGGATTTCAAGAGCCGGAGTAGCAGCCGGCTAGAAAGAAAATATTTAGGAGCCAAATGCAAAAATATTAAGAGTCTAGGCTCCTCGGATTTTCCTGTATGATCTGATACATTTCCAGAAAGAAATATATCTTTCAGGAAGGGAGTAATCCAGATTATGATTTGAAATTGGTTGAAAGGTTTACGGGCAATGTGCACAAGTACTACAGAATAAGAACAGACTTCCAAGTAAGAAGTAGGATCCTAAGGATTTATTAGGCCAAACTGTTTGTATGGGCAGCATGGGCAAATTAGATATCTTTAGTCATACTATATGTTTCTCTTTTATAATGATTTAACTGCATGTATGTAAAATAAGTAGAGAATGTGACAGCCCTGAAAACAATCTAGTAATAAAAGTTTATGTACTAAACAAGGAAAATAAATATGGTTTCAAAATTATGGAAACGTTGAAGTTCTGCTATTTCCTGTAAACCAAAAACACTTTCTTCACAGATAAAACGTTTAAAGCTAAAAATGCTTAAACTTTAAATTATTATTTATTACTAACTTTTTACAAGCAAACATGGCACACTGAATAACTGGGTATAAAACAAAGATGGTGTGCTAGCAGGATGTCTTTCACTGCTCATTTATAAAAGTAACAGGAAATTAACCACTGAGAAAAGTCACTTTTATTATAAAAGCAATTGCTTCTTATCAGTGCCCATATCTAATGGCTTACAAACAAAAAAATGCTTGGAGGCAGGTTGTCTATTACAGGTGAAACCATCCGATAATTAACATTTTTAACAGCCCATTAGATTTTTGTGGCACTATCAAGAGATATTGAGCACTTGTTACCTCATTAAGGTACAAGAGGACTATATGACATGTCTGTGCAGAGACCTAGTGAGAGGAAATTGTCTGCAGCACACTCCATTTAATCTGCATGTCACTGATCTTCAAGGGGCAACCTTCTAGAATGATTCCATAGCCCTGAACGGGGCAGACATCGCTTAGGTCATGACAATAGGGTTGTTCTGCCCCATTTCTCTGCAGGCCTAATGCTTCCCATATTTATGAGGGAACATGAGTCATGTTTTCTTCATGGTTGCTTGAGTCAGGTAATACTAATTCCTAATTTCATCAGTAAAATCTGCTCTTTAATAGCAAATAACAGATTGTGGCCTTCGCCCACAATCTCCTTTCCTATTTTGAACTTACTAAAAAAACTTTTTTTCTTTCGTCAAACGAAACCCACAAAGATCAACATCAATGCCAAAGGAATGCTTAATAATTATGAACAGATGGTGGTAAGGCAAATACGTGCAACATAAATAAATGTTTGAAACTACATGAAGGTCTCGTCCATTCCTCTTGCAAAGATCTGAGAGAGAAGAAAATGCAAAATGTTGGCAAGCATTTATCCAGCTCTGTCCCAGAATCTGAGTAGTCTTGAAAAACATCACAAGGGAGACAAACGGAATGAAGAAAATCAATTCACCATTGTACAGAATCTTGCCTCGCGTTGCTATAGAAAGGCCTTCACTGTGGCCTCTGTTCGATAATTTGTGAAACCCCTGAACCAGTACTGGAAAAATATATTTAAAATTCTTTTAGTCACTTCCTAATTATGTGGAAGTGATTCATAGCATCACTAATAGTGGCCAAAGTTTCTAATACTTAGTGTAATAATGTAACATGCAGTCTCAGTTTAATACTCTAATTAACAGACCAGTAAAGCCCTACTAGTGCAGATTAAGTAGAGTTGATCATGGGCAAACTTTTTTTTTTAAGTTACGAAAATCAAAAATGGGTTTTAAAAGGGACACTATAGTAGTGAAACAAGTCATGGCCCTTCATATAGATTCATATGGCACATTATACTGAATCAAGAATTACTACTATTTTTACTTTACCCCATGCTTGTGGTGGTTGCCATGCTTTCTTATCTGCCTTTTCCCATCCCTTAAAGTGTGTCACAGTATGAGTTGGGTTTGCAGCATGCTGTGAACCTTCATATTGCAGCTTTTAGTGCAAACAGCATGCCAGGTCGTCAAATTGGTCTAAACAGCCAGGCCAGGGTCTGTGCCCTAGAACCTGCAATATGAAGGTACACCACTTGCTACCCGCCATCTTCACTTAGTGACAAACTATTAGGGATGTAGGATAAATATAGAAACCAAAATGTTTTCTACCGTAAAAGCACGCACTTAAATTACTAATAATGCTATATGCTGATTTGTTTAGTTTAACTTTTTTGCCCATTATCAATTTTAGCTACGTAAAAGAGAATACAGAAAATATTGGACTTTTAGCTTTTTTTTTTTTTTTTTTTTTTACAATTTTCAGTAATTAGAGACAAGGCAACAAGTTTAAACATATTTTTTCACATAAAAAAAAAAAAAAAAAAGAAAGTCGATAAAATATATGCATCACATCTGACCACACAGTGAGATATTCCCAGACATAATTAGCAACAAAACCTATTAAAAAAAGATGGGTCCCTTCAGTATTTAGGAAGTCCAAATGTTTATAATGTAAAATATACCAGATAATATAATTCCAGTATTAGAGTCCTCAATGGCTGGAGTTCAGGACCTTCCTTGGTCAGAAGTTTTAAGTCATTGATTGACCAACATGCACTGAAAATCCCAAATTGGCAACAAATGTATCTTCAGGCGAGTCAACCTCCCCTGACATATCCTCTCCTTGGCCTATCTTCTCCTCCCAAGTGTTACATTACATAAATTACCTTTTCAAATATTATTAAGCTCTTAGACTTTGTTGCATACTAAAATGTTTTAATTATAAATTATAATATAGTGCTTGAATGAACAAACCGAGTTCAGAATAATGTTAATATATTTTTATAGTCTTTATTCAGGAATTCAGCGGAGTTTCCAAATATGATATAATTTAATATATGCAAAATATACTTTATCAACGGATTTGAAAAGGCATTTTCTACAAGTAAACTTGTACTGGGTTTTGTAACTTAACTGACAATCAGTGTTTCTGATCCATCCACCCAGAATGAGCTGTTATCAGGTTGGTTATTGCTCAGTCCTTCAGTCCGACTCTTGGTGACCCATATGGACACAGCACACCAGGCACATCTGTCTGTGTTTATCCATATGGTTTACTTGGCAAAGATACTGGAGGGAATTGCCATTTCCTTCTCCAGTGGACCACGTTTTGTCTGACCTCTCTACTTTGACCTGCCTATCTTGGGTGACCCCACATGGTATAGCTCACAGCTTCACGGAGTTACACAAGTGCCTTCATCATGACAAGGTAGCGATCCAGAAGTGGGTTATCAGGTTAAGGGACTGCTAATTACTCCCAGTGGGTCTACATGCATTTTTTCCAGTTTAAAAATATAAACACCAATACTGTAAGCTCTGTTATGCAAAATTGTCTATTGTTTTATTGCATTGCATTATCTCAATTTTATTTGACCTTTCTTATTTATGTTTTCTGTACTCTTATAAACAGTGAGAATGTTGGTGCTTTATAATTAAACAGTAATGCTAATTTTAAGGCTCTAAGAGAACACGCAGACCAAGGAAGTAATTAGCCTATAACAATATACTTCAATATAAGTTTATTGTCATTACCTTTAGTTTTAAATTATATTCGGTATTTCTGTGTCTCAATAAAACAAATATTTGTTTTAAAACTTAAAGTCTGACTCTGCATAACTAAGCAGGAAAAACTCCATGATACATTGGTAGAGTTGTGTGTGTGTGAGAAGCCATTTACATTTTTGGGGAGTTATTGTTGCAGTGAATGATGCAAGGGGTCTGCTTCTGTGCCAGTGAAAGGGAATGAGCTTGTGTATTTCAGTCATATTCAATTACCTTTACAATGCCTTCTAATCCCCCTCCTCAATCTCTCCACCGTTAGACAAATCACACACCCTCGTGTTTCGGCTCTCAAGAAGTGATGTGACAAACACAAAATAATAAAAATGTCCTTCTATTTTCTATTGATCTAACATAATTAAAAATAATGTGCAACAATAATGTATCTGTCATTAAGAGTAATACATTTCTTTCAACACAAATACATTTCTAGGTAAGAGACTAATGATCATTGTAATAGATGGAAAACAGGAAAAGGAGATGATTGGTAGATTCACTAAGATAATCATTGAGTTCAAGGAAAGGCTGCTTCATCAGACAAACTTGTGTAACTACCTCGTGTATCAGAAAAAGGAAATAGCAGGGCTTGCAGATAACATCTATCAATATTCAACAGAATGGAGTAGTCACTGGTCTTTAATCTAGTAACATATTAAAGGAACCACAAAGCTTCCCTTTGTACCTGTTCTGCTTGTACCTTAGGAGTTATTCCCTGAGGGTCTGTGTCTTTATCTACAAGACCATGAACAAAACACACCTGAGATACATACAATCATCAGATGCAATGGGGCATTCTTTCTCATCCACTTTTGATATTAATTGGATCTAAGCTACCCAATCTAATGTTTGTATTTATAAAATAACAAACAAAATCCATTTCAGGATAACCTGTCTGTAGTAAGGGAAACAAACACAAAGTGATGAGTGCCTTCCATACTCTCAATAGTCATTTGATTATAAAATAAAAATAGTGAAATAAAGTACTTAAACATCTAAGGCAGTGGTTCCCAAACCTTTCCTCAGGACCCACCAGACAGGCCATGATTTCAGTTTAACACTGTGTGAACAACCTGGGAGCAAACAGAATTCAACCGACTAATTCCCTCATCTGTATTCAGTGTTAAACCAAAATCATGGTATGTCTGGGGGTCTTGAGGAGAGGTTTGGGAACAGCTGGTTGAAGGTCATTAAAGAGAGCCACTCAGTGTACCCATCGCAAACTCTGAATGCTTTATTGTAAGATTTCTAAGTAAAATTCAGTGCAATCTGTTACAGGGGACACACAATTCAAATTATACTGTACTACTGTACTGTACAAAGCAAGTTTGAAATTGTTTTTTTTTTTAGCAAAAAGTGAATAAAATAGCATTTTCTTCTTTAAATGTGATCAGACCAAAGGATCCTCCCTTATCAGCCAAATGTCACATTTGTGAAATCGATACAAAAAACATTACGCTGGAGTAAATGCGATTTAGATTTCCAATTCGTTATTGAAGAGTACATTTATGTGTAGAAGACTCCTGATATTGCATGGGGGTGTATTTTATCAGCAGAGGGAGGGCATAGGGGATGCAAGAAAGTAGGAGAGGTGAAGAGGATTGCTGGATAACGGATTCTCACTGTATTTGCCACCACTCCCCTCCACTTCACTGGCCTAGAAGCAAACAGCTTGTATGAACAGATGCAATCCCTGCACTAGAACCACCCCTCTCACCCACAACCATAAACCATGTGGGAATTAAAGCATTTTCAAGCACAATCTTTGGTTAGCAGACTCTGTTAGTGTGGAGTAGCGACCATAAAAGCAAGAATTCCTTTTGAAATGTTGAGAGGGTGGTCACAAGTATACATATAGAGAACATGGCAACTGCTGAAAGATTACCTAATGAAAAATAATAACTTTGTAACCATTAAGTTAAAAAATAAATACCCCTCCCTCCTCCCTATCCAGAATAGAAAAATACAAAATATCAGAACACACCACTCAGACTCCAAGCAGCAGGAAGTATTGGACATACAGACATGGAATGCTTCATGTGCAAGCAATACACAAGCAAAACAAGAGATAAGTACGATACTTCGTCTTTACTAAAAGACTGGCAGAGTATGGTCTTATGGGAATTATGAAATTATTTGGTTTTTTACATGAGAGCAGAATTGCAAGCAAATTGGGAACAATAGATAAAATAGAACTAGAATACTAAAAACAACAGTACCGCAACTGGGAATTATAAAGATTTCCTCCCACATATGAAACGCTCTGCAAATGAGAGAAACTTGCCAGGTATTCTTAGCAATACTGAGATGGGATTTATACCCGTGTGATACAATTCCCAATAATGCACAAGGATTATTATGGGACTTATCACCACACAATCTTAACGGTCTGAAACATGAAGAATAAAACTCTAACAATAGTTTATCTTATATTGAATATTTAACTTTGAGCTGACCTCTCACCTCTCCCATTGATGAAACATATGTGAACAATAAAACATTGCTGTATACAATAATAATATTTGTTGCATATAACAGTGGTAGACCCCTGGGATAGAATAAAAGGCATTGTACAAAATGATCTTTAAATATGTAGATATAAAATGTGAATCGAAAAAGAGATCAGCATATTAACACAACACAGGTACACACATTTTATAAATGCTAAGTAAATCATAGGGATACCAAAAAAGTCACCATATGTGCTCTGTACCATCAGAACGTGGAAATGTATGTCTATATTTTTAAAACTGATGAAGAATTGACTTATATTGATATTTTAGTTTAGCTGTTGAAGCCCTCTCACAAGAATCTGCATTAATAATCAGGCTGGGGTCTGTAATGGTTATACATTGTATTCCAGGTTTACACTCCGTTTAAAAGCAGAGTGTGGAGGTGCAGTGGTAAGCTATCAGTTTCAAATATTTTCTCATTGGCAAGTCATAGGTTCGACTCCCCTACCTTCCACTTTTATATATATAAAATCATGTGTGCGTTATTAAATACATTAGTTAATAAAAAATAAGTGGAAGACATTGTTTTTTTTTTTAAATCAAACATACTTTCCACTAGACCAACATACTCTGCTTTAAAACGTATGAGTAAACTAGTTTCATTATGTGAAATATCACATATATAGTTGTCAGCAGCCGGGCTTGCCAAAATCCGTTATTTCACAAAGGCGCTCCTTGCGCTGGTGGAGATGAGCGTCATGGGGCGCTCATCCTTATGACCCCGTAGCACATAGGCAGGGAGCGCCAGTGGAGATGAGCGCCGTAAGCCCTCATCCCAACAACCCCGCACCACTTTACCATCATACCTATGACCCACGGGACTACACAACAAAACTTAAATACACAATTCACACTGCGAGACCCGTAGCACTTTGAAAAAACGGCAGGAAAAAAAATACGGCCCATAACACTTACAAAAGGAAACCGCAAGTTACATAAAAAAAAAATACGAGTTACAAAAAATACAAACTTAAAGGCCGAACCGCGCACACTGAAAAACACGGAAACCACACTAAATACAAACAAAAATAAAATAAAAACACACACAGCAAGGGGGACACCCAGGACATCTGCAAGTCATCTTACACGTCAATTTAAGTGAAATTTCCAGAGTTTTGACACTCGAAAATCCCCTAAGCGAGAGAAAAAATGGCTGACGAAAAAAAAACGAAAACGAGGCTACACGACCCGTAAACACGCAAAACTCCGCCACACACATACAACCTATAAAAAACAGTTTCACGCAGGACGCAAAATCATCCACACCCGCCTAACACATACACAATCGCCGCCATTTTACACTACTAACTTGCACATACTAACTTTCACATAAAAAAATGCAAAACTACAAAGAATATGCCTGTATTTAGCACTATCCATCTTTCCCTCAACTCTGACCAGTTTCCCAGTCCTGGCTGCTGAAAAACATCACCACAACATGATTCTGCCATGACCATGTTTCACTGTGGAGATGGTGTCCTTTGGGTGATGTGATGTGTTGGGTTTGCACCAGACATAGCATTTTCTTTCAATTTTCTTTCAAGTTCAATTTTAGTCTCATCAGACCAGAGCACCTCCCTCCACAAATTTTCCACTTCTTAATAAGTGATTGAACAGTACTGACTGGCATTTTCAAGGCTTTTGATATCTTTTTATATCCTTTTCCACATTTATGAAGTTCCATTACCTTGTTACGCAGTCTTTTGACAGTTCTTTTTTGCTCCCCATGGCTCAGTATCTAGCCTGTGCAGTGTACTCATAGACTGTCAGGGCCATTTGGGTGATTTCTATTATCATTATGATGTAAAAAGGAGCCAAACAACTATGTGATAATAAATGGCTTCGTATGATCACTATCCTTCAGTAAAATCTTTTTTTTTGTATGATCAGTCATATTTTCAAAATAAATGCAAAAATGTCACAGTTTCTGCCAGGGTATTCAAACTTTTGAGCACAACTGTATGTATGTATGTATGTATGTATGTATGTATGTATATATATATATATATATATATATATATATATATATATATATATATATATATATATATAATCTCAACAAACAAAAAATAAGGCAGTTACCACATACGGACATATGCTTTATTATATAAACAAAATAATATATTTCTGAAGTTTTTAAACAGTGAAGAAAAAGATCAGTCTGTGTGTGTAATTGACCCAAGGACCTTCTCCACCTCATATAGAAAACTTTCCTCTGTATCATCTGCTCCGCTGCTGTTCATGCTGAATAGTTAGAAGTATTTACAAATCACTAAATCACTTGGTCAATGCCTCCTGCAAAGCTTCTACACCAGATTCTAATTAATACTCATTATGTTACATGTCGTACAGAGCTCCTTACTGATTCAGGCAAAGGCCACACACAAAAATTGCCTGACTAATTGATCATAATTCCACGAATTCAGCATCATTTTTAAAAATTAAAGCACTTTTCTACATGCTTTTTTTCACCCTTTATCTAATGATGCAGAGCACATATGGGGCTGTTGTGGTTCTTATATATATATATATATATATATATATATATATATATATATATATATATATATATATATATATATATATATATATATATATATATATATATATTTTTTTTTTTTTTTTTTTTTCTTTCTTTTTTTAGAAGAAAACCTTAAAGGAACACCATCATGGTTTAACATTATCATAAATATTATTGTTACATACAAGCTTATATCTCAGCATAGCAGAAGTAGTATCAAACATGGCAAATTAATTCAGATCAGCCTGGAATATGCATAAATCCAGATTTACATATGTTCCATCAATGTGAAAGGTGAGGAGTCAGCTCAGAGTAATTCAGTAAAATTCAGTATAAGAAACTATTGTAACAGGGATTTTTTATTCTTCAGACAGTTAAGAGTGTGCGATAAGTCCCATAATAATCCTTGTACATTATTTAGATAAAATAAACACATTAAATGACCGAATTGGTTCATATCTGCAATTAAAGGGATTGTATATGTCCTGTTAGGACCTTTTAGCCACTTTGTCTTGAGAGTTAGATGGACTGGATGCATTTTTCCCAGAATAGTTTCCCAGAATTTGCAACACTCAAATTCTATAAGGTACAGGCCAGAGAAGAGAGTATTTATGGGTACATGAGACATGTAATGTAAACACTATTTGTTTTTCACTGCTTGGCATAACATTGCGGACCAAGCTAATGGATGACTTATTAGGAATACATACATTTGAAGTTTGAATGTTGGAACAAACATAGAGCTCATGCCAACACCTCCAGAATGACTAGGACAGGTAAAGCACATGTCCAAAGTGATAGACTGTCGGTAACCCAGAGATTGCTTTACTGGAACCATTGCTGCTGTATTACCAGTATGATGTGTACACGGAGAAGAGTGTTTTTACTGTATAAATGACTGTTTGCTGTACCTCTCCCATGTCTGGCACAGACTTTTGTAATGAAGTGATTTTGCTGTGTACCCATCAGTTTTTATGACTATACCATCCCTGTTCCCTTACAAATATGTTCTTTTTCTTAGGCTAATATAAGGCCATGAAGGCAAATATAGAATTTAAATACCTTTTAAAAAGAATAAGCCCTTTTGTAAAGCCAAAATAAAAGGTTCTTTCTAAATATAATTTCATCATATTGTCTAGTTATACAATAACTTTATTGCAACAATATGCAATGTCAGCTCTGCCCATGGTGATAGTCATGCTGCGGTTCTTCGCTCATATGCACCTAAAACGAAAATGTCAGAGGAAACATATATGTATAAAAGGGGAGCAGACAATTCCAAAGTACTTCAGTTCAATTTGAAGGAAAAAAGTGTTTGGGACTTAAACCACAATTCCCCCCATTTCAATGGGGCATAAACAAGTCTCATACCGCTCAGACACACAGCTGTGAAACATGGCTCCCTGCATGAGAGAAAACAGGAAAAAAATGGCGTGAGTGAAGCCTAAATTTTACACAAATTATGATAAAATGAATTAAGTTACCTATATTGTAAGTAGCAAGTTTTTAGTCTTGTAGGACGCTTTGTAAAAAAAAAAAGAAGCACTTTCTACAAAGTCTAAGCTCAAAACAGGGCAGTCCATTTTCTAGAGTTTGTTAACTTCCTTGTTCTTATACCCTGTACAGCACTACGGAATATGTTGGCGCGATACAAATACAAGTTAATAATAAATAGATACAAAAAATTATATATATATATATATATATATATATATATATATATATATATATATATATATATATATATAAAGAGAGATTGATAAGACTATTCGAGCTTGTGCAGACTCACACAGGGCGATCAGCAATGATTAAACTCTAGCACAAAGATGACATCAGGAGTTTGGAGGATGATTCAAAAAGCCTGATAGAAATGCCAACTTCAATATATGTTTATCAATTAAATCCTATTTTTAAATGTATTTTCTTATGGTACTGTACTACTACTGTACTGTAACTATACACCCTCCCTGGAGGTTTCTCTGAAGGTATCTAAATACACTGTGGAGCAATTTTAACTTTTACTGTATGCAATTTACCATCAATATTTGTATGACTGTTTCTCTGATATATTTTAGGTGATAGAAATTTCCACTTACATTTTCACTGTACCCATGCTTTTGTCTGAACCCCCCCTTATCCTGCTTGCTTACCCACCGCAAAGCCTGGTTTTATCGCTTCTTATCTGTGAAATAAGATTGACCACCCTTCTCATATTCTATTTCCGTGTCCACAATACCTCTGGGCCTCTGTCTCTCTCCCTCTGATACTGCAACCACTGCCCTCCCCACCTGCCCCATACCCGCCCACCCCTGGTTACTCTTCTTTTATTGAGTCTCTTAGATTTCCTACAGCTGATCAATTGATCAATTAACAACACCTGCTAACTACTCCTAATTAATCATTTAAACAATGTCTTCTCCTGCCTTTTTCTTCCTCATAACCTCCTGCCTTTTCCTCAGGATCTTCTTCTCAACTTTTCCACATCATGTCTCCCACATAACCATCTCTTGGCTTATGGAGATATATCTCCTAACCAAGGCCACTCACCTTATATTCCCATTTGCACGTTATACTATCTGTAACATATTACATACTAGAGCCACTCAACTCAAATGACTTTCAATCAAATCCTTTCCTTTTCCTTCTAAATTAAAACTATTCTAACTTTGCATGCGTTCCTACCGAATTAATCTTCACTTCCTTCCTTACCATTGCTATTCCTTATCTGTCTATTCTTGCCCAGGCTTCTGCCTCTTCCATTCCCTTTAGATTGTAAGTAGCAAGCTTCCAATCTTGTAGGGTGCTTTGGAAAAAAGCACTTTCTGCAAAGATTCTAAGCTCAAAACAGGACCTTCCATTTTCTGCAGTTTGTTAACATTGTACTTTTCCTGTTTTTATACCCTGTATATCGCTACGGAATATGTTGGCGCGTTACAAATAAAAGTTAATAATAATAATAATAAAGTACTAATTACCTACAATTGTAAAAAAATACCTTACTTTGAATGATTATGGGGTCCTTTAATACAACAGGTATTCTTCACTTACTTGTATTTTAATGTATTTTCATGTCAGCATAGTGTGATTTTAATAAATCCATGGTAATTTACACATTAGAAATTTTTCAATACGCACTTAAATATCAAATATTCACGTAACAAAAAACAGTAAAAATATACTGGAAAGGAGCCAACGGTATTTAATTACATCTTCTTATGAAAATAATACTCCATTATCCAGTATACTACCAGCATTCTGACAGTCCAAGAGGCTCGGCTAGTTTGTGTGTGGCCTACATTTTTCGGAGCTCTTCACAACAGATGTATTGGATGAGGGTTATGTTACTGCACACACTGACCTATCTTTTTACTAATCTAATACTGCTGCAGTGCCTTTGTGCATACTTTTTCTTTAACATGCCTGTGGACAAGATGTACTGTTCTTGAAAAAAAAAACAAAAAAAAACTATTGTTGCAGCTTAAAAAAAGACCAAAGATCCACTATTCTATCTATATGAGATTATAGGGATTATCTATAGTTTTTATTTCCACATCTGTTGCTAGGTTTGTCACATGTGTACAATCCAAACACAAATTTACAGTTAGATTTGTATGAGGTCATTTTAAGTGAAGGTACAAACAGCTTCACAAATTACACCTGTGAGATTTGTGATAGGTTGCTATATATATATATATATACAGAACATTCAAAACTAAGGAAACCAACCTTTATTGGTTGCAGTCCCATTTATTGATACATTTAGCAATAACAACATTTTAAGTTTCATGGATTATGAATGCATCTGATACAGGGGAATCAGTAGTGTATGCAAACATTCTTTTGCATGAAATAAACAATAACATACTTAGCCTGATATTTGCAAATTTCTTCAGGTTTCTACCACTTGATTTTGAGAAGGAATGCCCCTTGAAAACCTTAGCTAAATTGCAAAATGCATAATTTGTTTTGGCCAATCACAGGCAGCTAGCTATAACATTGTTTCAATTACTGGGTCAGTTTGTGCAGCAAAGCATTGTGTGCAGTCTTGTTTTTTCATGTCCAAGAAAGCAAGGAGGAGCTCAGACATTGCTATGTGGATTTCTGCATTGTGCTGCTGTTGGCTTGGAGGGCAGTATATGGTTAAAAAAAAAAAACATCCCTGAATGCAGTGCTTCTATTGGTAGGTAGGAGCCGATTTATTTACTTTTTCAAATAAAATAAATTTGTATGTTTATAGAATGACTCCATATAACGTGTGTTTCTGATATAATCAGCATGTGTTCGATTATAAAAAGGTAAAAACAGGGAAACTTCAATATACCTATAACCAGGATGGCTGAAAATATATCAAACTAGGGTGTGCAGACAACAGAGCATTTGCCTTGTGCGTGCAAGTTAAAAATCGGGTACATAACCACTTGTGCCTCATATATCCAATAATTTACTTTAGACCAATATAAGCCATGTAAAACTTTTTAGCCTCTAAAGATAGTCATAGAACAAGCTGGACTTCAAAATGGCACTCCTCAAACTACAGAGCTCTTAGGCAGTACAACAAACTAAGTTCAGAGACTTGTAACTTCTTACCAAAAATGCCCACTGGACACTAAAATCCAAACCCATCCCTCATAACCCTATTCAGGAAACTGCAAGAATTGTCGTGTGGATGCCCTGTTGCCATAAACTAGAGTCATTGGCTCCATAAAATGAATCTCATTTCAATAGGACAAGCCAATTGACAACCAATTAATATAATAATAATAATAATAAAATGCACACTGCAAAATGTCATTTGAAAACAGGAACTTTTTGGAGTACACTACAATTAAGTCCATTACGTGCTTATATTTTATTGGAATTTTATTACAACTCTTCTAAAATATTTACATATTTAGAATTAGGGCACATTATTATGTTTTCTCAGACAGTTGTTACAGAACTCTTGGAGACTTAAAGATCTTAAGATATAATCAGTGACAAAGTGTAGAAACTCCAGGAAATGACCCAATACACCCTTATCCTTTCCAGCCCTGATAAAGCAGATTTCCTTCACATTTCTTCACCCATCTGCAAATTCCTAAGCTTCCCAAGACTCATTTCCTCTTTTCTGTGATACATTCCAACTGTTGTGGAGATTTTGAAACTATTACACTTAAGAAAACCCCATAGCTAAGTATCCTAACACATATACCCTTACTTCAATCACCTTGTGTAAAGCAACTACCTAAAACAATTATAACTGCATAGCAACTAGGTAGGTATACTAAGTTATCAATTAATTTTTCCCCCAAATTGTCATTTACAAACTATCTTATTATTTCTATAAATATATTTTGAGTATATGCCACACACACATATATATATATATATATATATATATATATATATATATATATATATATACATACATATATATATATATATATATATATACATACATATATATATCACATATATAGTTGTGAGCGTACGAGTCGTTGCTCACGCTTGCGGGCTCGCGCAGCGAGCCGCGGCCCTCGCGTAGCGAGGTCACTGGGCAAGGGCCTCAGTTGCTGGCATGGAGCGCCGAAGGCGCTCCATGCCAGCAACTGAGGCCCCTCGCGAAGCGAGGGACTCAGTTGCTGGCGAGGTCACTGGGCAAGGGCCTCAGTTGCTGGCATGGAGCGCCGAAGGCGCTCCATGCCAGCAACTGAGGCCCCTCGCGAAGCGAGGGACTCAGTTGCTGGCGAGGTCACTGGGCAAGGGCCTCAAACCCTCGCAAAATTCACGTCGCTACTCAAAAAACACGACACACAAATTACGACACTCGCTAAATTTTACGAGGCACGCAAACAACGTACGAAACACGTTACCACACATTACGACCTCGCAAACATCGGACGCAACACGCCGACATACAAACATTTAAAACACAATACATACACACAGCACATACATAAAAAACTTACCTACACCAAGAGGGAGCACCCAGGACCTCAAAAATGCAACTTACACCTCGATTTTACTCGAAATAAAACAGTTTAGAGACTAAAAAAAAAACGAAGCGAGAGAAAAAATGGCCGCCGAACAAAACGAAAACGAGGCTACAGCACTCTAAACTCGCAAAACACCACAAGAAACTCGCAAAACACCACAAAACACCTACGGATATTCCGATACAGACCTATACCACACATTACTCGCCATTTTACACCAATGCGGAAGTACACGACTACGCTAACGGTTTGGTCTCGCGCACGCACAGTGTTACACTGCACACATTCAGCATGCTTATACAGCAGCTCCACACCACTAATGCTGCAGCAGCATCAACACAGATTGCCAGCTCTTCATCACAATGCTTCAAAATAGGTACACTATATTCATTTACTAATTTAGCTACCTTACAATTTCATTGCCGTCATTTTTTGACGGGCAATTCGCTAGTACATACATATATATATACATACATATATACATACATATATATATATATATATATATATATATATATATATATATATATATATATACACATACATAT
This sequence comes from Discoglossus pictus, assembly GCA_027410445.1. NCBI lineage: Eukaryota > Metazoa > Chordata > Amphibia > Anura > Alytidae > Discoglossus > Discoglossus pictus. The sequence goes on from CM050167.1 coordinate 331,930,144, forward strand.
ATATATATACACATACATATACATATATACATACACAATCAACTATATCAATACAACAATACGAGTAATTCTGGAAATTACATTGTGAATAATCGATATAAGAGTTAAGTATTAATGTAATTTATTTTACTGTTATCTAATTAAACAATTTTGGAATTGGGGTAAAAGCCTAGAGAAGGGGGATTATTTGGGAGGTCATAGTATGTTATAAAATGTTATGCTATGTATGGGAAGGATATGGTAATGGCTCTACATTTGTTTATAGATGAGGAAGGAAAGAACAAAGTTCCCCTCCTAAGTAATATATAATTGATTGTTAAGTATTTGCATGTTAAAATATAAACATATATATATATAAACACATATATATATATATATATATATATATATATATATATATATATATGTGTTTTTATATATATATATATATATATATATATATATATATATATATATATATATATATATATATATAACAGTTCCATCATCACCGTTATGTAAAAATTAAATAAAGAAAAGAAATATTATGAAACTGTCAGACAAGGAAGCCTTCAGTGCATCTGGAGATCTAGAGATCTACAACATATTCTAGAACACTATTAGGATTTGGTTTATTATACAAGTTATAACAGAAACTTGATATATAAAATATACTTTAAAAAGGTACCGTATATACTCGAGTATAAACCGACCAGAGTATAAGCCGAGGCACCTATTTTACCACAAAATACTGGGTAAAATGAGTGACTTGAGTATAAGCCGAGGGTGGGAAATGTGCTGCCCCCTGTGTCCCTCTTGTGCCCTCTGTGTCCCCCCCTCTCCCTTCCCTGTGTCTCTTCCCCCCCTCTCCCTTATCATCCTCCTCAACCTCCCTCCTCAACCCCCCATCCCCATCGTCAACCACCTCCTGAACCCCCCTCCTCAACCTCAACCCCCCATCCTCAACCTCAACCTCCACCTCAAGCCACGGGGGGGGGGTTAGAGAGACACAGGGGGAGAGTGACTCGAGTATAAGCCGAGGGGGGCCTTTTTAGCCTTAAAAAAGGGCTGAAAGACTCGGCTTATACT